>QYAP01000237.1:0-72328 GCA_003988905.1 Hymenotorrendiella dingleyae
GATTTGTTATTGATTTTTAAAGTTGAGGGTAGGAAATTATGGTGGGGTCGCGGATCTCGCTTAAAGTGTGCGACGAGCTATGGCCCCAACTCTTACATGGGTTGACTGGCTCGTACTTTTCTCTGGAATGTGATAGGGATGCTGTTGTACGGGAGCTTAAGAAGGCATTAAGTCGGTAGGAATTTTACCTGGTTAGATGTTGTTTATGTATTCTTTATCACCTTCCTCTTCTACATTTGTTACTGTATTAATTGGTGTATAAGCCTACCCTCTCCCCCCTAGTTTGCGGTTTGATTATAGTGAATTGTAAATTAAAGCTCGAATAAGAGGAGTATATGTATCGTCTGTTAACTCTCTTATTCTAATCCTTATTCTCTCTTATGTTTCTTATATAATGGGATTTAGTTGGTTTGGTAGGGAGGCTCGAATAAGCCGTAACAGAAGCTCGCAAGCTCGCTCCAGATCAGTTGGGTCTTTGTGTCTCAACCTTGAAAATATCCAGGCAGGACCTCGGGAGTTCATACCTGACTGGTCATGTGACCAAGCTTCTCCAGCGTGAGAGTGGTAGAAAGCCTCTTCCAAGTTTTTCTTCTTACTCCAAATATTCGAACGAAAACAGAATTTCTATCGATTATGTTGGTGGTGTTATATTCACAACATTCTTCTTCTCAGTCACGGTATTGATATTTATGGCTCGTGACTTCATCCCGAGACCCTGGCCTCCACTTTTGCCTCCCTGCAAAAGCATATCTATCAACTCTAGATCTTGCCAACTCATCGACTCATCTCAACACCACTCTTCTTTTTCGGGACTTCAACATGACGGGCTCGCAATCTGCTGGACAATCCTCTCTTCCCACCCCAAATTCCACCGCTTCGTATTGGCACCGCAACCCCTCCAAATATCTACTTGGTCATCGTAGCACTCCTTCACTTCCCACAAAGGCAGATGTAATAATAATCGGAAGTGGTATAGCCGGGGCCTCTGCAGCCCACTTTCTTTATCAGGATGAACGCGGAAAGGATCTCAATGTGGTGATGTTGGAAGCGCGTGAAGCGTGTTGGGGTGCCACAGGTCGCGTGAGTGTCAGCCGCTTTGGGCAGCTATCTTGACTAATACATCTTTAGAATGGAGGTCATTGCCAGCCAGCAATTTACAGCTCACCCGCTGATATTGGTGGGTTTGAACTACGGAACTTCCAGGCTTTGAAAAAATTGGTCGATGACAACAGTATCGACTGCGACTGGAGGTCCGTCGCTGGATGTCATGCGTATTTCGATGAAAACATGTTTGCAGATGGGGTGAATTTTTTCAAACAGGTGCAGGATGTCGACCCTAAGCTGGCTCAAACAGTGAAAGTTATTACGAAAAAATCGACGAACCCTTCGTTATCAGACCTTCGTGTGCCGACCGCCGTGGGAGCACTTCTACAAGCGAACGCCGCTTCGTTGTGGCCTTACAAGCTCGTTTGTTGGATATTGGAAAACCTTATTTCATCCGCTACCGCTGAAACCAAGCCAAGATTCAACCTTCAAACCAATACGCCGGCTACTCATTTACAAAAGTCTGAATCTGGATATATCGTTCATACACCTCGTGGTATGATTGCTGCGGAAAAGGTTCTACTTACTACCAATGCCTATACATCTCACCTCCTCCCCCAATTTGCCGACCTCATAGTTCCAGTACAAGGCGAAATGAGCGCGCTACTCCCTCCTTCTTCAATGAGCCCAGCTTCTTCTACCCATCAGCCATTACAGAATACTTATGTATTTGCCGGGCGCGACAAGAAGACCAAGGTTTATCAAGATGATTACCTGGTCCAGAGACCATTCTCTACGTCAACCAAGGACCTCAATGTAGAGGAGCGAGGCGGCGAACTTATGTTCGGAGGTGGTCGACAATATGGAGCCAACGCTGGTGTTGGTGTATCTAATGATTCATTTGTCTCTCCAGCAGCGGCAGGCTATCTACGAGGCCAGCTTACCAAAGATCTCGATCTCCAAATTTCCGCTAGTGAGCTCAAGGCCACATATGAATGGAGTGGAATTATGGGGTTCAGTAGAGACGGGAGACCTTACATCGGAGAAGTGAACGAAGATCTGGGCGTCGGTGGAGGCAAAGGCCTGTACCTATGTGCTGGTTTCACTGGACATGGAATGCCGAATGCGTGCCTTTCAGCTAAAGCAGCAGTCGAAATCATGCTAGGCGATCCCATTGAAAAGGTGGACATCCCGGAGGTGTATAAATTGAGCAAGGAAAGAATTGAGATAGCGAGGGCTGGTGACGAAGTTCACATCGCTGACACGAAGGGGTTCTTCATTTGAGCTAAAGAAGTGATGAGTCGTTGGGTATGGGACATGCGACAACTTTATGACAACACTCGCATTCCTGATATGTCTCTTATTCTCAGAAGTAGACAACGAGAAGCTGAACGTCAATTCAGAATGTGTGAAGTGATTAATTCCTACTCGAGACTAAATCAACCTCGCATTGCAATTCCTCCCTCTCTTTTCATGCATCATCATCATCGAGAACATCTCCCTCATCTCCACAACCTCAACACTTCCCACCCCACAACCCAAAGACCACCAGATCAACATCCCTCGTTGTCTTCCCTTCGCAATGTAAGCCTCAATATGTGCCTCTACCAGGTGAAGATCAAGTCACTATCGATTGCTTCTCGAATAGTCTTGCCTTCAGGGTGTAAGCCTTACGTTTCATCTCTACCATGTAAAGGACAAGTCACCATCAACTTCCCTTACCACCTTGTCTATAAACTTTTAGCGTTGATTCATGTCAAAATGTGTATACGGCTCTTACCTTCGAGTTGAAGAGGAGCGGCAAGCACAGTTGCTGCCAGGAGTGGAACGATGGCGAGGAAGATCTTGAGGAGTTGCATGTTGATTGATTGATTGATTTTGAGGATGTGAAGTTTGGAAATGATTTTTGTCGCGATGCTAATGAAAGGACGGCAGAGCGAAGATATAACCTGTTGTTTATCCTTTCGCTCGGGGCTCGTCAGTCGGCTTGTTCTTACGGATCCTTTCTTCCTGTCATCCGGCCTTTCTTATGTAATTGTATCTTCAAGTTGGGCACATACCATGCCCGGGCTGAAGATTCGAAGACACATTTTCAAGCCAACGACGTCTATTACCACAAGTTGTGGATCTATTGAACTCCGGAGCAAATAAAGTAAGCAAGAAGAGACCTGGTCCTTGAGCGATATCTTTTTCTCTCAATATTCTCAAGTAAGCATCTCGAGCGGGCTTCCCCGCTGGGTTACTTTTGACGAGATTGACGCGTGTTTTCTCTCAAGGTCTAGCCTTTAATTAGATTCTGTCGGTATCCTTTGGATACCGTCGTATTGCTGGGCATAGGATCTCACTCAAGGGAGGTCCAATGCTGGTTGCAATACTAGGTTCTGATTCATGTCTGGAGGAGGAAGAGCTTAAGGCTCTTCCTACCCCTCTTATACTGCTAGCGCCTGGTCCGTGCTCACGCTAGCAACTGCTAGTTCACCCATGTACCGACAGATTCTTCTACTTGATGGACGGGATGATGGCATAATGTTGAATCTAGGTTGAACCTTGGAATATCCCATGCCGTCTATCCCGCTACGTACTCTCCCGCTCCCAGAACACTATATCCCCTCTCATATATCAACGCATTGAAATTTTGGTACCGACGGTAGCTTTGTTCCGCTATACCCGACCCCAAGGCTTATTCCTATAAGCTTATGTCCTCGTGAGCCATTATACTTGAAGGCTTGCATTAATCAGCCCAATCGCTCCCAGTCATCGAAGCCTCAATCCTCAAGCGAGAGCGCTGCTCAAAAGTCGTCAAAGTATCTCCGTGAGGTTTCCATTTGGCTGATAGCGTTTTCAACTTTTCGTAGACTAATCTGGGTATCTTCGCTCGATGTCTTCTTTTCAACGAAATCTGTTCACTCGTCGAGCTCTGGAGTTGCTGAAAGGGCTCACTGTCAAGTGCAAAAGTAAAAGGGGCCAGTTTCTTGATTACTCACATAGTGTACACTCAGTAACGCCACAAAATCAGCTCAGCCTAAGCACCCACACTCGAGTTGCTTTTTCTACTCTATCTCTTTTGATTGATTGATTATGTAGCGAGCTATCTTATCTGCATATTCATGGATCCCTTGCCCGGCTATGCCCCTTGAATTAATTCCACGAGGCAAGTCCAGGAACCGAGGAATTACTATCACTAGCATCCGCAAATCGCGTCGCATTTGTGGATTCTCTTCTTACCTAGAGAAGAGCAAAGGCAATTGAATTGATTTTGAGTATCCAAACCCATAATTTCTGGTCCAGAAATACTTGTTCTTTTGCTATTGTAGAACTCCACTTCTCCAATTTCCAATATGTTCAAAGCACAAACACACAATAGCCACAAATATACTCCTCTCGACTCCTCGCCCACCTCAACGAATGCGAGCGCTTCAGAACTGCGCTACCCTAATGTCTACCATCATCTTCTCAGCAAACTATCACACTACGGGTTCAAAATAATACTTTTCATCCTCTATTCCGCCCTGTTAGTCTTCGTCACACGAAGAGTAGTGCAACTAGACCGCCTCCATGGGACCCGATTTCCCAACTGTAAGTTCACGCTCAATACCAACCAACTGCCTCAGTCACAGGCATGGAACTAATCAAAAATTACATACAGTGGTCTCGGACTACATAACCTATGAGCAGCGTCTTCTCCAACAAGATGAAAACTTGGCAGAGAACAAGTTTTTCGGAAAACCAAGTCCAGCTATTGATGCGAATTGGCACGAGTTGTTCCGATGTAAGTTTCTCCTCCAAATGGCGGAATCTGGAACTGATGCGGAGTTTTTGGGTAGATCAAAATATTGGGGTTCCGCCAGAAGAGATGAAAGCATTGGGTCGTGAGGAGGAAGGGATTTTGTTTCCGGATGGGAATTATTTTGCGACTTTGGCTGTGTTTCATCATTTGCACTGCTTGGTATGTTCTCCTATGGCTGGGTTTAGAAGCTGGCACTTGTCTAGCGGATATTTCGAAATGAATGTGAAGCTAATATTGGGGATGAGACAGAAATTCATTTATCACGCCCTACACCCAGAGTACTACACAGAAGTCACAAATCTCACGGCAGAAGACCAGAGAACGGCAGATTTACACCTTGGTAACCTCTCCCTTCTCTTCGCTCATCTCTTGCTCCATCCCAAATATTAACATATGAAAAAGAACATTGCCTTCATATGATCAAGGAGGGGTTAAGTTGCCAAGCTGACACCACGCTCTTAACCCTCAAATGGGAAGATGACCGTCGCCTTCCCGTCGGTAATTTTGTAAACATCCATGAGTGCGTTAATTGGGAAGGAGTTATGGAATGGGTGGTGCCAAGGAGCGTAGACGTTTTTGAGGAAGGGGTGTTGACGCATCCTATTTTTGGTGAGTGTGGTTATTTTCTCGAGTTCGAGGGCGAGATGAACAGAAGATGGGATGAGAGCAATTGTGGCTGGGAGAAAACTGGTCATTTAGGATGTGCTAATGGTGAGACACAGGTTCGCCTTTTGTTGACGGAAAGATTGTCAGTAGCAAGACTCAGAGTGGCTGAATTGTGACAGGTAATATGATACTACAATGGTGCCGTCTTGAAAATCAACCTCCATCTGTTCATGTATGTTTCACTCTCAATGAATGGAAGTCCCCCGTACGATGTTGCCGTAAATGCATGCCTGCCTGCCTGGTGTTTCTAGCTCGACCCCCAACCCACAAAGTTCAATCTTTCATAAAGTCAACTCCCCACTAACACAAGGACCGTCATATAGCACGGTATGTGGCGGTATTATCCCATCCAGCGTCTGCATATTCAGCACCTCAACACTCTCATCCAAAGTTCCCGTCACATGCCCATCAGCACTAATGTCCGGCGTGTCTACAGCAAGCATTATACCATTCTTTCCACCGGTAAAGACCGTGCTTTGATTCGTAGCTGGGATGGACATGGTTACTACTCCGGAGAGGAAGACAACATATATATACGGGTGTCAGTTCGGTCAATACAATTTCAACGCTTCCTAACTTCAGAAACTTACTGTGGCACAGCAGCATTGTGCTTAACACCCGCCATATTTGCGGGAAACCATTCATACGTCGCTTCCGTGAGGTCCCCTAGTGCCTGCACAGCTGCACCAGATGTTCCTTCCGCGGAGGAGATGATCGTTGGGATGGACAGCTGCCAGCATTGGAAGAGAGATTGGTTATTTGCTGCCGATATGGCGGTGAGGTTGAAGTGCTCAAACGAATAGGCTGCGATGGTGGCAGGGAAGAGGAGGGTGCCAAGGATGAGGACGTAGCGGCAGGGGAATGAGCGTGAGTTAAACATTGGTGCGGAATTTAACGACAGATATGTTGTAGAATCGTATAATGGCATCCGAAGAAAAGAGATTACCTGTAGAAGAGCGTTATATAGGTATGAACTCCAGGTGGATGGTTATTGCGCGTCATTTTCTATTTCGGCGATGGACCTTCCTAGAAGACTCTCTTTGCGGGCGCGTGTGGGGAACCTCTCGATAAGGAAGTTGAGTAGAGTCGCAAGAAACGCGATTGAACTTTGGCTGAAGTGAAAACTCCGGGAATACAAATATCCACAAAGATCTTCCGACTAGCTCTTACTTGATCTATAGAGGCTTCGTTGATGAGGGTGTGGACAAGCTGGTCCGAGGTTCCCAATTGTAATCTTCTTCGGCTCTTTAACCGCGACATACTACATGAGATTGCCTTCAATCTACGATCTGCAAGCCATTTGCCAAACTATGTAAGTGAATCACCTCCAAAGGTACAATCTTGACCTAATCTTGGCGGGAAAATTCAATGTTTGCGCCAGCCATCATAATACATGCACTTGAACCACACTCTTTCTTGGACACTCCGGGAAAACCACACCGGATGTTCGTCTGTTTCAAATTTCCAGTTAAACGGTTTGAATACGGTAGATGCATTTTTAATGCAGAGAAAAACAGAAGAGTGGCGCTCGAAGGGTTCCAATCGGAGAGCAGATCACGTGTGATAGATATGCGATCACCTGACCGACCTTGAGCTTTACCCCAGGGGGGCCTTAAGAACTCACCACATACGTTAATCTACGCAGAAGCTCTCCCAACAAAATTTTGAAGCATTCCGTATTGCTATTGCCGGTTATGCCATCTCTCCGCCAAACAACCTGTTAAACACTCGGAACGTCAACCACGGCCTTCGATACCAGACTCCACTTCTTATAATCTCTCCCCGCCGAGTTACCGTACTTCAAAAGTGCTGGCTTAATCACCAATCTAACATACGGCTTTTCGCCTCTAGCATTTACCAACTCTCCCTCTTCAATGTTAGTGGCATCCATGTAAGACTTGCTATACCCGAGCTTTTTCTTGCTCGATTCCCAAAATCGCGGCCACTTGAATGCTATTGTTAGCGAAGTTTGTTCGAAATTAAAGATCTAGTTGGAACTCAGTTATCGGTTGTTGCAGCTAGAGAGAAGAAGCCACCTGTTGTATGTTGTGTGTTCTGTTGACTTCGAGTGCGCCGCTAAACAGTGTAGGCAATTTTGTTAGTGGGTGGATTTGGCGAAAATCTGTACCTGCAACAGGAACTTGGTAGAAGCTTCCCTGATGCGGAAATTCAGCACCCAAGTAAAGCGTAAGTCGCTCGAATCTTGGGCTGAGAGCTATACTCACCAGGAATCAAATAGTTGGACAGCCATCTCCCGTGGTGGGGTATTGAAAGGACTCGGTAAAAACCTCGTCGTTATTCACATTTCCAAATACCACTACGGCGTTCAATATGAACCATTATTCGACGAGTCTATTCACAGCGTCGATGATAAGCGATTCGATAAAGTCCAAGGCGTCTGGATAGCTGCCAATCAAATGTTGTAGCTGTTAAATCGAGTATGAGCATTACTCAAATTGTTGAAGCACGCTAACGTGCTTGAATAGGGAGAAAATATTGAAAAACAAGCTCCCGTGCAGCAAAGGTTATATTTCCCGATTTCCCACGCGGATATTCTCAAGAAAATGCGAAGCAGCATTTACTATTCAGGAAGTCTGATACCTGAAGATAGAGTTGAAGGAGGTAATGGCATCTTCCCGTGAGTGTGTGACAAGTGCAAGTCAAACTAACAAATTTTACTAGGTGTGAAGCTTTTATGTCAGCTCAAAATGGCGTTTGATCCTGGGTTATTCGAACAACTTATCTCGGAGACTAACAGCGATGGGAAAGAGTGGAGGAAATTTGTTTATATTCTCGAAATGAAGGTTTCGAGTGGGGAAATTTGCTGGTCGGCTAACCGCCAAGGAGTCAAAGGAGGAACGGCCCAAACGACCGTAGGTTGTGAAGGCGTAGTGAATGTCTAGAGAGAAAGAAACGTATTGACGTTCTCTTATTTTTCTCATTGGCCATCAATTGCTCGTAGCGTAGATGAGATGTGTCGCTCCTGAAGCAAAGCTCCGGGCCGGTCATGTGATCGCGTTGCCATCTCATGTGAGGTATTGGGGGGCCCCAAACCCCAACCAAAACTCTACTCCCTGAATATTCTCTACCAAATCTATCGCCTCCATCTCCCCTTTGCGCTCGAGCTTCCTGATTAGAACGACAGATAGAACGAAAGTGCAAAATCGGTCCGTGATGACACGTGACTTGCAAAAGGGGGGCTACCTAAGTACTTGGCTACCTAGCATTACGCCTAAATTTCAAACTTACTGCTGCATATCCTTTCAATTTTTTCCGAGCAAGCTCTTTCAATGGATTGGCTTAAAAGCAGAATTTCTTTAAAACGTCCGAGACCGTGACTCCGAGTGCTTTCCGATCAAATATGAAAGATTACGCCTCCTCGAAGAGCGAGAAGCGTTGAAGAGGTCGATAATAATCCAGGTCTAGTGATCAATTATCGTTTACTTCATTGAAGGTTAAAGAAGGCCAATCATGGATTTTTGAAAGTAGTTATGTAAATGATGCTCATCTATATATATCTGACTCTGAGAAACACTCTCTATCTATGTTAGAAACAAAGAAACCCCATCGCTATAACGCCTAAACATAATCTAAATACACAGCCACGCTTTTTAACCAAACAGGTATTATATACAAAGTAAATGATCATGGTAAGAACACTTCAAACTCACCCGGCTACCACCCTAACCCTTCGTGCACCATGGCTCATGAGGTCGATCTGGTTCGCCGGACTATTAGGTCCCAATATCGTCAGACTGGCTGATAGTCCCGATTTACAACTGATACCGTGTTGCAATGACGTTGATACCGTTCTTGCCCTTGACTCCGATGACGAATTTATCACTGGCGTACTCGACATCCTCCGCACAAGTACCGTTGGTGAACTCGAAATCGAACTGTGAAACCAACATAGCGAAGGTTAGGTATAGCTCTGCCCATGCAAGATGCATTCCCAAGCACATTCTTGACCCTCTTGCGAAGGGTTGAAAGTTCTTTTCCAGGCGTCGCTTCTCCTCTTCGTCGAGGTTCATCCATCGGTCAGGGTTGAAACGCTCTGGTTCTGGGAAGATTTCTGGATCGACGTGCATTGATCGGGTGGTCATGCCAACTGGTGTGTGCGCAGGAATAGTATATGCTTGTGCGCTCTTCTTGCTCTCGTAGCGGAGGGGCATGTGGCTTCGGCGAGCTGTCCGCGTTCCAAGACCTGGAGACAATCGAAGGCCTTCCTTAAGAATCGCTGTCAAGTATGGGAGCTGCTGAAGCTGAGTATCGGTCCATGTGCCAGTTGGGGATAGCTCGCGGAGCTCGGCTCGGAGTCGACTCAGGATTTTGGGTTGCGTGTAAACTTGGTATGTGGTTTGTCTGAGAATCTGTGCACCGGACTCGAAGCCAGCACCTTGCACCACAATGGCTTCATTCTTGACTCGTTCATACTCGAGCTCGCCCTTTGGGAGTTTGGCGGTGAGGAGAGCGTCAATAAGCGTAGGCGCTTCAGAGGAAAGAGCACGCTTGCTCTCGCCATTGTGGTAGGTAGACATGATGTCTGCCGTGCGCTTCTCGGTATTCCTGGCAAATGAGAGGAATGCTTTTGTAGATTTGTCTGCGATCGGCTCCAAAACTGCCAACGGAATCTTACGTAGTAAGCCGAGAAGAGGGAAGTGCTTGCCGATGCGCCAGAGTGCACCAGATCCTTGCAAGATCTTGGTCATATTTGCGTTGAAGTCGGGGTGGACCAAAGTGTTCCAACTCTCACCCATGACAAAGGCAGTGGTAATATCAACTGTCAAGCCGCTGTAGGCGTTTCCAAGGTTGAAAGATTGGCTGTCTTCAGCAAAATCGCTGATGCGGGATCGGAGAAGGTCGATAGCTTCATGCACAATTGACATGCGCTGGGTGACAGCAGGCTTGGAGAAGAAAGGCTTCAGAGGGTTGCGTCGAGCCTTGTGGACATCGTGGTCCGGGGTGAATGCCGTAGCACCAGGGAGGAACTGAGCATCGGTCGAGAAGTTGTATTTGTCCCATTTGCCATCTTGACGATAAAGCTCGGGATGGAAGCTCGAGTCGTCAACGTGAAGTTCATATGGGCTAATGCGGACAATAGGACCATATTGCTTGTGCATTTCCTGGATCTTGAACTCATATTGTCCCCCCAAGATCACATCATAGTAAGCCTCATACCAGCGAGAGACTGCTGCTAACTTTGGGCCAGGAAATTTGGCGAGTGGGTGGAAGAAGAGGCGATAGAGAGCGACTGCAGCCCCAGCTGCTACAATGAATACACCTGCTGCGAGGACATTGAAAGGAGTGATGAAGGTGGTGAAGTCTTGCATTTCAAGTTGAGGTGATATGACCTTTGAATATGGAATTGTTGATAAGGATAGATGTGTAAAAGTGTTTCAAGCTGGAGTGTGTGTTATGGCGTGTAGTTTTTTGTTTGTGTAGTAGTAGTAGTAGTAGTAGTGTGTTGAGAGTGTGATGAGTGTGTGTGTTGAGTGTGTGTGATGATTTATTTCTTGGTCGAACTTGTCCATCTATATATACTAAGAGGTGGTAGTGTAAGTCTCAGTATCAGTATCAATTTCACTGTTAGTGTAAGTGTTGGTCTGACTGAGGACATATTCGCTTACCAGGTTTCGAGGATCGAAGGATTTTTTTCGGCCTCCCCCGGCCTCCCACCTCCCACCCGCCCACTGGGTACTGTTTCGACCCGGTGTCAAACAATTTTTTGCCACAGGCGTTCGTAGAGAAAAAAAATTATCATACGTTTGGG
The DNA here is from genome assembly GCA_003988905.1 of Hymenotorrendiella dingleyae. NCBI lineage: Eukaryota > Fungi > Ascomycota > Leotiomycetes > Helotiales > Helotiaceae > Hymenotorrendiella > Hymenotorrendiella dingleyae. The sequence continues at coordinate 11,268 of QYAP01000237.1, forward strand.
GAAATTTAATTGTGGAACTGTGAGTGGAAAAGGAGAAAGTTGGGGGAAGCATGAGCTGACTTCTTCGGGACCATACATCTATGACCGTGTAGCATTATACACTTCCCTGTCTATGCCAAATCTGATAAGATGCAATGTACAAGGAGTAATTTCAAGAAATAGTGCGCAAGTATCTCTTACTATGCAGCTGGATTCTGGTACGATAATGTGCTTTGGAGTTGTCATTAGGCAATTGGGTACCGAGTTGGAGAGCGAGTATCTCCAACTTGACAATTGAATTCGAGACGGCTGTACAGGAGCGATTCTATTCACACTCGACCAATATATCCTTTTGTGTTCAATGTGTCAATCCACATCTATAATGCACTTCAACTTATTTGAGAGCACAGTGAGTGAGTAGCCAGAGCCTTAATGATGGTTGCGCCCTAAAGAGCAAGCAGACTCCCAGAGCGAGACTAACTATGTCGTCCACAATCCACCAATCTAATACATGGTACGAACGACATAACCAATGAGAATCTCAGGTCACTACCCATAACGTTGTGCCACGTTGATCGAGCTGAAATTAGGAATGAACGAGGTACCGCTAAGTGAAGCTATCCCCAGTTGGCACACTTCACCGTTATCGGTCAAATTTGCCCTACGAGGTAGAGCCACATGGAACTATTCGAAGGATCAGTATCCGGGTCGTCCTTCGAGAATTGTAAATCAACAATCTGACCCCTTGTCGTCTCATGGTTGCTGCGTGGTTGCAGGGTCTTGGAAAGCTGCTACCACCTCGTTCGATCCAGCTTTTTCCCCCAGGGAGCCTCTTCACTCGCTACCGACATGTAGGGAGTCAGCGGGATCTTACGCTAGCTCTGCGTTTTGGCCATACATGCAGAGTTCGTTCATGTGTCCACTGATACGGTAACCTGGCGCGCAGCATCTGTAAGAACCTTATTCTTAAAGGGGGGATCTCGCGCGTGTGAATGTCACTAGGTATCTCGTTTGTGGGCGGGAGCCGCGCTCCTCCGGGTACCTATGCACCTCGTTCACTAGGTCACTTGTTGTAGGAGCCGCGCGCTTCTACTCGTACAACGGACCGTGTGCTGTCTCAGCCTGTCTGTGGGAGGAAAGAACGAGCATAATCACAACTTCTATATCCACTTGCAAACAAACCTAAATTATCATCAGATGTCTGCGGAATTTCCCGAGCCCATTTTTTTATCGGTAGATAATCCACCAAGTCGCGAAGAGTTGGAATATGGGTCGAAGGAGTCTTTGTCTCTTGGTGAATAGGTAGGAGATGGGCTCATTGGCTAACTATCCAGTTACGGAAGGTTATCAAGAAATCTTCATTTACAGCGAGTATCTAGCCACAACACTAGGAAAGGGGTGGCTGGATTCCAATATCCTGCATCAAAGGTTCTCGGGGCAAAATCACCCGTTGTGGAGGTGACGCAACCGGAGCACCTCGCCGTAAGCCAGATTTGTTATCAAGACCTCTACGAGAATTAGTCCTACAGAAGTATCTGCGCCGCTGGTATCTGATGATGACTTTTGTTTCCCCATAATTTCCCCACATAGAAACTTTTATCTTATTTAGACTTGGCGGATGCTGGGCAGTTCTCATCGACGAGATAGCCAATGAGAACATGAAAATTGATGTTGGGTTGGTAATTTGGGGGTTTGTGATTCGTACACCGCTCAATAGGAGGATCGAGGGGTGCGCGTTTTTTGCAATACCCGACCGACAAGCTGACAAACTAGCGAGAGTCGGCCACGAAAGGATGGGAGGGGTAATCGAGCGAAATGATGATAAAAAGGAAAACATATGGGGGCAGACTCATGAGGAGTAAGAGGTTCTCAATCCGGCGAAACAGGAGCGCTGTCATAAAGATGATTTGACGCTTTGAGCGAGAAGCGAAGACCCGTTAGACCTTCCATCTCGTCTCGCACGTGTGAGATCTGCGATGATGTAAAAGCAAATGTTTATTCATCCTGCCGGCCGCCACCGCCGCCACGTGTCGGATATAATGCAAACCCAAATAGGAAAGTTTCGAAGGTGCACGGACTTGACTCCCCTGACAGCCCACTCGGCTTCCTACCTAGGTACTCAGTTAAGCGAGTCGGCTTCCCCCATCTGAGATAATAATAAACAACTTCAAACTCAGCTGTTTTGCAACCATTTTGAAATTCCTCTTCCTTCTCGTTTAGATCTAGACTGCGATTTCTAAAAATTTTAGAAAATATCGCGATGGGGGTATGCAGTGAGCACGTATCTGCAGTATCGCCGACCTTGGTTGTTTTAATGTTGGACTATCAGGAATCCTTCTGAAGCTTCCTCCTATTCCAAGCCGAAGTCTCTGGCCGGTAGTCACTAGTGGCCGAAAGACCTCACAAACGCCGATCCTGAAGGGAACTAGTTTCTGAACATACCGTAGTAATTGGTTTAGAGCGCCCCCCCTCTCCCGTTTTTGACCTTATTGTGCTAGGATATTTGAGAGAATAGAGAGATTAAAATGAAAGAGGCCCGGAAAACGGGAGAGGATTCGTTTGCGGGAGAAACTCTCCCATTAAGCTCAATTCTCTTTGATGGTCTCGCACATTGAGGTAAAAACAGGAGAGGGGAGGCGCCCTAAACCAATTAATACGGTACGGCGCTTTTAGCACTGCTCAACTACCGGTAGCTCACGACATCACATCAACAGAGTTGAAAAGAGTCACTGCCATCTACGGTGACCAATTATCGGAACCAGAAGCAAAGACTGCTCTCTCCTTGGTGTGTACTAGACTTGGGAATACATGGAAGCTCCACCATCAAGAGAATACCATAAGAAGAGTTGACTCTCTGTGGCATGTTACGCTTAAAATACGTCGGTGGTAAGGCCGCATTGGCATATATCTTGCGCGTCGCTACTTGAAACCAAGAAAAGCCAATTCTTGCGATAAGATGTCAATTCCGCGCCACGTGGATATGATTTAACAATCAGTGAATTTCGTGGTTCAGCCACTTGCTGGCACTTCACATCAATCAACATGGGGACTTGCATCCAAAAGTCATGTACCACCGCTGAATGACTTTGGTGTTGTTGGTCTGCTGCAAGACACCAAAGGCGTAGGTCATGCCATACACTAAATGATGGTGATAGCAAAAGATTCCTTGCACACTTTTTTTTAGTATAGTTTGAGATATCCTTCCTACAGATGAACCCGCCTTGCCGAAAGATAACATGTCACAAACACCGATACAGTGTACTTTTATTCTGGTATTGGTATGATTACTATGCGATTATTTTTTTCGCCGCTCCATTGCGACGAGGAAGCCAATAGACAATCTCATTCTTGGCTCCTTTCCAACCAGCCAATGTTCTGCTTCCTTTGAAAGGCTGAAAACTGGAATATATTCAGACGCGTCATATATTCATGAGATCCGGGAGAGCAAGTCACGATATCCACCAGAAAATGGAAATAACAGCCTAGAGGAACCTCACCAACAAGCGCATGAAAAAAAGAACTCCTCAATCTCGGCGACAACATATTGTAGAGAGTCTTGTGCGGGATAGGTGAATGCCGGTCGTGGCCATTTTGAACACTTGATTTCCCGGCTTCAATTATCGCCAAATCACGGACTAGTTTAATCAGAAAAGCTACTATTTATAAGCCGAAACGTATGAGTGCAAACGCATTTCATTTACTCGTAGGCTGGTAATTCGGTCAAGATATTAGTGACTTGAAAGTAATAGCTACGACCCTCAAAAGGATTCCAATTCTACCCACCAGCCAAGAAAGAAGCAGGAGCCTTTGCGCATTACTACCATCGAAGTTTGAAGTCGAACTTCGTACATACATACCGTATTAGGTAAGGTATGGTGGGGGAACTTCAAACATGCCGTATTAGGTCGCGTATTATGGGGCGTAGCTAGGTGGACGTACGAAAGGGGGGATTTACGAGGTTTAGCACCTTTTTCGTGAAGTAGCTCACGCTTTGAACGAGATACCGGTAGGTACTAGGTAGGGCTTAGGATTTACTCGGGAACATGCAGCGCTGAGAGGACCAAAGTGGGAACTGATGTAGGATGAGAAATCACGGCTTCTTGGGGGTTGGGCCTGAATTTTGCCACATGAATCTGAACATGTCAATTGGAGGTTGCTCTTTCCGCCAACAAAAAGTGTCTAAATAGTAAAGACTGAGGAAAGCCAATAAGGAATCTCGAGAATCGAAGAGTGGCTACCAAAAGATCGCCTTCGTATAGCATATTTTCTTACGCCGGGGACTGGCAAGTCAAGAAGACAGGGTGGGTTCCTTGATGGTGTATTTTCGTCCTCTAGCTCAAGAGGGGACCGCGCATCTGACGACTTCAAGATATGGATTAGAGTTGCTGCCCGTCAGTAGACAAAGAATCCCTATTGCTCATATGTATGATAGGTACGAACCCATCTATCTCCGTATGTACTTCTAAAAATCTATCAAAACAAAAAAATATACACAGAAAAGGCCCTTTCCTCTCAGCATCCCATTCTATCTACAATTAAGCACCGACGACCCTCTTAGCACTGAGCCAGAGTTCAAAAGCTTCCAGCTTGAGCTCCACTCTAAAATATCCCAACCAGGCCGTAAACAATCCGATGATATTGCTGGGAAGCAGTAGACTGCCTTTCGCTCTCAACTGCTCAAGCTGTTCTTCAAAGACCGTCCGCGAACAGTATCGTGCAAGGATGAGAAAGTTGCGGATGGGTCCTTGCCTGGTGTGCAGATTCTCATCTAGACTTCTCGTCAAGTCATTGGTTTTCAAGATCAGTAAGATGATGCGAGGAACCTGGCCGAGCATTTGGACCAGCTGTTGTAACATGCCTTCACCAAGTGCATCAGTGATGTTCTTCTTTTCAGCTTCCGACCTGTCAGTAGCAACGGACGACTTGACGATTGTGTAATCACGGCCCGTGATAGCCGATGCGAAGAGAGGAAATTGTTCGTCACTGATGCCGGCCACTTCTTTGGAATACTTGCGCATTCGAGGTTCGTCGGCGTCGATAACTGCGAGCCAAAGCTTGGCGTATGACCGCCGAAGATCTTGCGGAATATCGCGGTAAAGGCCATGATCGTAGAGAATGATATCAAAATTGTGACCTCTTCTTCGCTCGTTCTTGCGGATTGCAATATTCCCACCATGAGGATCACAGTGAAGAGGTGCATTGGTACCGAATGTCATCTCACCGAAGATTCGGGCGAAACTTGCTGAGACTTCATCTCGATCGATGCCATTCGAATCGAGGTATTCAAGGTCATCTGGACGATGGCCTGATACATTTTCCATTACCAAAATGCGCTTTTTAGCCCAAAGTACGTCGGGAATGACCAAGGGTATTTCAGGGATACGTGCAAAATATTCCTTGGTCCGGAGAGCATTCTGCCCTTCCAACACAAAGTTGAGTTCTTGCGGCAACGAATATTCCATCTCGGAAGAAAGCCACTCCAAATCATAATCTGGAAAGAATCGCTTCAACGTAGAGAACGTGAACGTTGTTAAGGCCAGGTCCAAGTCTGCCCATTCGGCTAGTGCAGGATGTTGGACTTTCACAGCAACTTTCTGACCGCTCTCTCTGATAGTTGCAAGATGAACTTGTGCCAGTGATGCAGCACCTATAGGTTCTGGGGCGAATTCCGAAAAATAGTCCGAGAGTTGCTGCCCTGTATCCTGCTCAAACATGGCTTCTATTGACTCGATGGAGGAGACTGGGCATTTGTCTTGTAAAGGTATAAACGTGGCGGTCCACTCGATTGGAAGGAGATAGTTCATTGCAGACTTTTTACATTAGCTATTATTCTATGCTTAACAACTGTTTGACTTACCAAATGCTGGCCAAGCTTAATGAAAATACTCCCATTCTTCTCCAAAACACTCAAAGTCCTATCCGCACATCTCTGATGACAAGCCTTCAACGCCACATTCTGTTCCTCTTCGTCTTGGATTTTCTCATTCTGATTCAAGGTAACTCGGTAACTACCAAGCGCATTAGGCTCACTGCTCTTACTACTACATTGGCAGAGCCTCTGGAGACTTACTCATTAATACAAAGAACCAGCGTACTTACGACTCTCCCTGTCCTTTCTGCTGTTTTATACCCATGCTTTGTGTAGTCCTGTAAAGTGACTGCTGCACCGCCAATAATACCGGTCGTCGCGGCCGCATAAACAACTCTGCTCTTCCCTTTCGATCTTGCCGAGTTCCCATATGTGTAGTTCCCCTTGGTGGAGTAGCCCCGGAATGGCTTTGACGCTCGCGCATGCAGCGCACATTGCCTACAAGTCCATGGCACAGGAGTTGCCCGAGCAAAGAGTGATGCCACGTTCGTTCCCTTCATGTTGTCTTAGTCGTCTCGTGTTCCAGTAAAGGCGTGAAATACCCCAGGTCAGTGACTGGGGGTTCTATCATAACATCTTTGTCTTTGTCGTGTTTCGATTGAAATCGGGGTATGGAGGTGGGCTGTGAATTAACGGGGAATAAAGGCAAAAAAAAGTTGCGATATGTCATTGGCATTCAAGGATGTGCAGACCCCTGTAAATCGGCCTTCCCAGATCTTTCAACCTCGGACCACCTGCACTCCAGCATCACACGAGCTCTTGTAGCTTCAGCACCAAGCAATTACCCTCAATTAGGTCGCGCATGACCATGTAAAGGCACCACTCTCCTACTCAAAATGCCACAATCCAACAGTAATAAATACAGCCTCTCCGGTCGAGTGAGTCTCAGTCCCCTTGGGTTCACGGCCAATTACCCCACATTCTAACAAGCTCACAGAAAGTCACAGCTCCGATAGCCGCCTTCACCATGGCCGTAATTCTCTTCGTCTACGCAAGAACCAGCATCCAAGCCGCAAAGCGCAATGCCCAGAAACATAGGGAAGCGGATGGGGGAGAGATCAATTGGCATAATGAAAGTTTGAGGCGTCATGGAAAACTAGAACCACCAGAGCAGCAAGGCACTGTGAGTCAGATAGCAGGGCTTGCAAAGGAGAACCTTCAGGCGAGAAAGGAGAGTGGAGGAGAGACGGAGGCAGAAAGGCGGATCAAAGAGATTACTGGAAAGGGGAGGGGTTAATAAATGTAAATCTACCCTATGGAAGGAGATGCGAGGAAGGCAACAGAACTGCCATGGCTATGTACTGACAAGGAAGTAGTCTTCTGTCTTTAATAATGTATCAACATCTAGCATACATTAACTAAAGTAAGGATGATTTGCCATTTTGGTTGTTTAGTTTGGCACACCAGGTTTCATGATTTCGTTAAGCTGTTAAAATGTTGTTGACAGACTGGAAAGAGGAGGTGATGCTGACTAAGCCAGTTGCAACTTGCGACTCGCAAGCTAGCGCAAGGCTACCAAGAAATGTCCATGCCGACTTCTAAATTTTAAACACCCATCGCACCACAACAACATAGCGCCATGAGTTCAGAGTCAACGCCCAGTACGTTGTCGCGAAAGCGCAAGGATATCTCAGATGACAACATTGCACCCGCCGTCAAGCGATTGCGAGTTCACGAAAGCAACGGAGAAGAGCGCAACGAGGATCAGGCAGAACAGGCAAATGGGGTAGAAGATGAGGAAGAGGAGGAGGAATTCGAAGTTCCAGCACGGGTAATACGGCAAGAAGCACCACCGGAGGGATTCGATGATTTATACTTGGATACCATCAATCGCGGTGTTTTGGACTTCGATTTCGAGAAGCTGTGTTCCGTTTCCCTATCGAATATAAATGTTTACGCCTGTCTCGTCTGTGGGAAATACTATCAAGGAAGAGGACCGAAGTCACACGCCTACTTTCATGCCCTAGAAGTAGGACACCATGTGTATATCAATATGCAGACGCAGAAAGTCTACGTGCTACCGGAAGGATACGAGGTGAAGAACAAGAGCTTGGATGATATCAAATTTGTGTCGGACCCAAGATATACCAAGGCGCAGATTATGGCCCTCGATCGAGAAGCGAAGACAGCTTGGACACTGGGAGGGAAGGAGTATACACCAGGGTTCGTGGGAATGAACAATATTAAAGACAACGATTACTTCAACGTCGTGGTACAAGCGCTCTCCCATGTTCCCCCGCTACGAAACTACTTTATGCAAGAAGATTTCTCCACCAAACCGGAACTTGCAAAACGACTTTCTATCCTTATCCGCAAAATCTGGAATCCGCGCGCCTTCAAATCCCACGTCTCCCCCCACGAACTTCTACAAGAAATTTCACTCAAATCCAATAAAAAGTTCACATTAACAGCCCAATCCGACCCCGTGGAATTCCTTTCCTGGTTCCTCAACAATCTCCACCTCGCTCTAGGCGGAAGCAAGACGAAGCCAGGAAGTAGCATGATACAAAAGTGCTTCCAGGGGAAACTCAAAGTTGAAAGCCAAGCCATAACAGCCAAAGCCGATGCAGGGGATCGATTACGATTCGAAGAAGCCGCAGAGGTGAAATCTGACGTAAATCGCTTTCTGATGCTCACACTGGATCTCCCGGCCGCGCCCCTTTTCCAGGATGAACTAGAACGAAACATCATTCCTCAAGTCCCCCTAACCTCCATTCTCTCAAAATACGATGGCCTTAGGGCACAAGAACACCTCAACATGCGAAAACGCTACCGTCTTCTTCATCCTCTCCCACCGTTCCTTCTCTTCCACGTCAAGCGCTTCTCGCAAAACAAATTCGTCTCTGAGCGAAACCCTACAATCGTGACCTTTGACGCAAGGAATCTCGATATGGGTCCATACGTTGAGCCAAACCCTAGCTTCCATCAGATGGGCGAGCCAATTTGGTATGATTTGGTAGCGAATATTGTGCATGAGGCGGTGCGTGGGAGAGAGGATAGTGTGGAGGGGGAGGCAACGAAGAGGACGTGGAAGGTGCAGATGCGAGATCGGGGACGAGAGGAATGGGTGCGGGTGCAGGATTTGTTTGTGGAGCAAACGCAGAAGGAACTGCTGTACTTGGGGGAGACTTATTTGCAGATTTGGGAGCGGAGGAGAGAGGGAAAGGATAAGGGGAAGGGAAAAGCAGTGTAATATTAAAACGCGATGAGAAAAAAGGGCAACACAAACCGAAATTTGACAGAAGAGAAAAAGGGTTTAGTGGATGAGACGTAAAGATAGCGTGGAGATGTAGTAGTAAATTGTACGAGAGAGGGACCAGCTCGGCTGTTCTTTTAGGAGAAAAGAAAAACCTGGAACTGATTGGCTCTTCTCTATCCTGAGTGGCATGGTTGGCACAATCAAATAGTACCAGAAGCTTCCGTCCATCAATGCAAAATCTACAGTGCATTTGACTCCCAGTGAGCTTGCTCTGCTCTTCTCTTCTTCTCTTCTTCTTCTTTCCTCTGCGCTAGACCTGTGCAAAAGCCCTCCAACTCCAACGCCAGAACAATGCAATGCTTGAACATGAATTTTCCACATATGTACCAACCTTACTCTTCCATAGCGTCACCCTCTTCCGCAACATCACCAGACACTTTTCCCTTCTTCTCCACTCTTGGTATCTCAAACACCACAGCTGCGTTCTTTCCTTGAGGAATCTTCTTCCAGCGACCCATGCGGTGTTCTTTTCCCAACGCAATTACTATACAAGCACCATCTTTCCCCCTGTCGCCGCGCTCGAAGACCGAGATGTCGTTGATGACACCTTTGACGAGTGCTGGCTCGTGGTCTTCTTCTGGATTTGAGGTCCAATTTGGGATGCTGGTGAGGCCGGTGCTAGGAGATGAGCCTACGGCTCCCAGCGCTTCCAGCTTTTTCCTGTCGTCGCTTAATCGCCATGCCCGTAGTGAGCCATCCCAACTCCCGCTCAGAATTACATCTGAATATGGGATGGTGGTTAGAGCTGTGATCCATCTCGGCTGTGGTGCTGGAACGATATCAAGTCCTGGGTGCACCTCGGCCGAGGCTTCTTCTGGCTTGAGAGCTGCTTCTCGACCATGGGCGTGCGCAACGGTATGAATGGGTTTCTTCTTGTGGATCACCCACAGGGAGAGACACCCATTATCCCCGCCTGTGACAAAAGTCTCCTCATCGAGCATAGCTACACGGTCCATGCTGCCTTCTAACACACGTGGTCCCGTGCTATGCTTAGATTTCTTCTCTCCTCCACCACCGCGGAAAACCAATTGCGTCTCTTCCACCACTTTCCATAATCTTGCTGTCCTATCTCGAGCTCCAACACTGACGCAGCGTTCTTGCGCCAAGGCTGCGATATCAACCACCTCGTCCTGGTGTCCAAACAACGTTTCGACATATGCCAATTCGTCCAAACTCCAAACTTTGATCGTTCGGTCTTTAGAACTAGAATACAATTGATTTGTCCCGCGACGAAAAGCTAAGCCTGTGACTGCATCTCGATGTTGTGTAAAAACTCGTATTGGCTTCAGCGTTTCTGCCTCCCACACTATTATCCTGCGATCCTTTCCACCAGTAACGACATATTTACCATCTTGTGACGCCGCGACGGTAAGAATGCTGTCGACATGCCCCTGATATGAATTGTCTTTGGACTTTTTCTTGTCGCCGCGCACGAATTGTAATTGCGTTGGCTTTCTTCTGGGTGGAGGCGGGGGTTTTTTTGATTTCTTTTTCTGAGGAAATTGATTTGCAGGCAGGTCTTGTATCTTCCATTTTACTAGACATATATCCTTTGAAACGGTGTAGGCATATGGCGGACATGTCGCAACGCTGGTAACAGCTTCGCTGTTGTTCCGGAAAAAGCTGTGGGTTCCTTCTTCGAATGATAGCTCTGATGCCAATTTCCTATACATGCGCCCTTTGGATTCTGCTGCATCTTCTTGCAAGCGCTCAGCAATTAAATCCCGGTCAATTTCCTCAGCATCAAATCCGACTTCATCGACCTCGTCCCGGATATTTTCTAGGTATCGCTCGGCCAGTCGCAAACGTCTTTCAGCTGCGGTTTCCTCCTCATCTTCGCCTTCCTCTGACCCAGAAGAGCTATCCTGGTCGCTGAGACCCTCGAATTCTTCATCGCCCCTCCCATTGCTATCATTGTCACTATCGCTTCCAGAAATCGACTCGTCTCGTTGGGGTTTTCGAGCTTCTCGCGCCGGTTTTGATTCTCGTGGTGTATTTTTTGATTTGGTAGATGCGAATCGCTTTTTGGGATTGTCGACAGTTTCCGTGCGCTTCCTCTTCTTCATCGGCGTGGGGATGGTGAAGAAAGAAGACATGGTTGCGCCGCTGTCATTTGCGATATAAAAAATGAGGGACGGCCGACAAAAAGTTCGAAGGGTTCTTGGACAAAAAATAATACCGCCGTCAAGGCGGTGTGCTAATCACGTGCGTATCGTGCGACAGGGGTGTTTGGTGCGGGAAGCTGGAGAGGCAGCCAGCTCCACGCGTTGGAACGGGAAGCTTCAAGAGAGCTTCTGCTGAAGCAATACGACCAAAATCAACTCAACCCACCACAACCGCTGCAACCTACAATCACCGAAATCATGTAAATATATCTACAACCTCTGCTGCTTGTCTGAAGTACTGCTAACTCGTCATCAGGGAGGTATTACTTGGAATAACTGGCAAGGACTTTACCATCATCGCCGCATCGAAAGCCGCAATGAGAGGTGCTACCGTACTGAAAGCTGCCGATGACAAGACAAGATCGTTGAACAAACACACTTTGATGGCATTTTCTGGTGAAGCAGGAGATACCAGTACGTTAAGATGCAATCTCCCTGCTGTTGCGACAACCTCGTTGATGCCTTACTCTTCTAGTTCAATTCGCCGAATACATCCAAGCCAATGCCCAGCTTTACTCCATGCGCAATGGCATCGACCTCTCCCCCTCTGCCGTCGCCAACTTCGTCCGTGGTGAACTTGCCTCCTCCCTCCGCTCTCGCAAGCCATACAACGTCAACCTCCTCCTCGGCGGTGTCGACCCAATTACCCTCAAGCCCTCATTATACTGGCTGGATTACCTAGCGTCGCTCGCCCCAGTCCCATACGCTGCCCATGGTTACGCACAATACTACTGCTTGTCGATCCTGGATAAACACCATCAACCCGATATTGATTACGAGCAGGGCTTGAAGATTCTGAGGCTGTGCACAGATGAGTTGAAGAGAAGATTACCGATTGATTTCAAGGGCATGTTGGTCAAGGTTATCACCAAGGATGGGATTACGGAAGTGGACTATGATGATAGCGCGAGAATTGATTGTCCTTGAGATGTTTTCCATTGGGTTTTTGCGGTGTCGTGGGTTATTACAGGATGGCGTGGGTGTATAATAGCATGGCATCAAGAATGGCGATCACCGGTTCTGCAGGATGATATGGATCTTGCGTTGTAGTGATTTGGACTACGGTATGTGCCTAAGATCTCAGTCATTAAAAGCCGATCTTATCAGGAGATTTGCAGAACATCAAGAGAAAGAGTGATAAGTTAGCCCTTCTTCAACATTCTTACTGTCATGAAAACCGAAGTTCTACCGCAAGAAATAGCATCAAGCTCCATTTCCTGGAGAAGCCTCCTCAAAAGCTACCCCTTTGAGCCGTCGTTTATTTTACTCCACTTCATCCAAGTTATCTTACCCTTCTAAATACAGCGCGAATGCCGCTTTGGTATTGAAATGATCTTGGATACTGACAACCAACGAGCGAATCCCACCTGACTACACGGACTTTCATACTCGCTTTTTAACCTTATGGCTTTCGAGAATGGAATAGCTATGTTCTGATAAAAAGGGTGGAAGGAGTTGGTTACGGAGGGAGGTCCTCTATATTTGAATTATTTGGTAGATTGATGTTGTTGGGATAAGGTTCTATGATGTCTAAATAGGCGAAGAATAATGCGTTATGTTAATCATAGGAATTGAGTCTTAGGTTGCGTGGTATGTTTAGGATGGGGAGTGATGTCTACCCTGTGTTCTTGATAATGAACTTCAACAGCTACTACTATTGACATGACACGAGCTTACATACAAAACTACGCTAGAAAATTGAGAGTTCACATTATCGACGTTGGCCTGCTGCATGTATTTCGGAAATTCAATCCATGGCTCCTACCGTAGTCCTACGAGTTTCAAGTTTCGCCGTCTTTATGAATACCGTAATTAACTTACAAGTACTACCTCGAGTCTCAAATCCCGGTCTTCCACTTCCACTTCCACCAATGCCACCATCTTAAACTTCCACCATCTGCAATAACAATAATATGGAGCCCTACGATTTAATCCTCTCAGCCCCTGGGTTATATCTCCTATTACATCCTGGGTGGTAGGTCGGGAGATAAGTGGTTTTGTTTTGTAGTGGGGGTGCGTTGGTTTTGGGGATGGGGATGGTTGGATGGATCTAGTGGAGGAAGAGTAATTTATTGTGGGTGGTTGATGGTGGTTGGTTGTATTTAGGGGGGTGATTTTTGAGGATAGATAGTTTATTTCTTACAGCCCAAAAATCCTCGAATCTCTCCATCTCAAAAAAACCACAAAATCAACAAAAACCCCCCTCCCCCCCCCTCTCCCCCCTATATCCCCCACCCAACCTTCCAACCTCTCAACAAAACCTCACCTCACATCCCTCCCTCCATCCACTCCATCCATCTCCACCCTACTCTCTCTTATCCCTCATCATCTTCTCCCATCATCTCCTCACTCTATTATCACGGAAATCCCCAACTCCGATTTTCGAATCTAAGTTTAAGGATATGGAAGCAAGTTGATTGAGATAAGGGGTGAGAAAGGGGGGTGGGGGGGAGATTATGTTTTGCTTTGGGGATATTTTGGGGTTATGGATGGGGATGAGGATGGGATTTTGGGGAAGGTTAGGAGGGAGAGGATGGGGAGAGGGGTGGGGGGGAGATTAGGGTTTATATGGTAACCGACTTACCCTCTTAACCCTCTCAACATCCTCCTATCTCCAACTCCAACTCTAATACTCCTCCCCTCATCACCCTTCCCCTCTCAAAACCCCTCTCAAAATCCCACTACCATCACCCCAACCCTCACAACCCAACCTCCACACTTCCCATAATCACAGAATCCGAAAACGCTATCCTAAACACTTCAATAAGCGAAGATGAAAGAGTAAGTCGGGATAGATGAAGGTGTATGAGGGGAGGTAGATAATTTGTGCAAGAACGCATTATCCTTCTATCTCATCTTCCCCTCCTCCTTACACCACTCGCAATAACAACCACTCAATAACGTAACAAAAAAAAGCCCGCCAAACTCACTAACCTTTCTTTCTTTTCTAAACGAGGGGGCAGGTAAAGTGTAAGAGGATTCGAGAATGCACTTTCATTTAAGAACCACCGACAGATAAATAGGTAATATAAAATATGATTATCCACTACCCACGCACCATGCACCACGCTCGCTAATAGTAATACTGTAACCCGATCGGACAACCCATCCATGTCAACCCTAAAATAACCCCATCAACCCCAAAATAATAAACATACAGTCGAAGAAAGGAGAAAAAGATCCCGTAATGTCCCCTTCCAGTCATTAAAAAACGCCCCTGGCAGACACAATAGACTAAATATCTGGATATTCCCAAAAGCCGTCAAGTAAAATAGGCCAAACAAATGAAGAAGAAGAAATGGCATCTGCCAAAATCCACGCTGACTGGTAATGGAGAGCCAAAAGAAGAAGATGAAGAAAGACACTTTTGATAAACGCCAAATGTTTGTTCCCAATGATGCTGATACTGCGCGCGAGCGATGTTTGATTCCCATGTATGAATCCCATTTGCGAGAAAGAAGAAGGTCGTTGAGACTGCGAGGACGTTGACTCGAAGTGGTGATAAGGAAGAGGAAGGAAAGTCGTTAGGTTGCTCGAGGAGAGGTGAAATCACGTGTATCGCCCCCCTCGAAGATGCTGTTGCTGTTCGCATCCTTCTGTAGCTCTGCTCGTTGTGTCTGTGTTGCCATTACAATGTACAAAGTCCCACGGGGACTGAACCTCACGCGAGGTATCTATCTTCGACAGGCAGTGCTCCAGCTATCACTGGGGTAGTGAACGGGAGATGGTGGCGGTGGTGCAGGTGGGTTGTAGTCGTTCTGATCGATACGGCTGATGAATGTGTATGGTGATTTGGCTTTGGAGTAGAGAGCCTGGTTGACATCTTGTCCGAAAGAGGCGTCGTTTAAGAGAGGAGAGCGACGACGAGGAATTGGGTGGGCAACTGTAGTTGTGGCTGTTGAGGAAGGCATTTTGAAGTGATGTGTAGTGTTGGTGATGGTCTGATCTTTGACAACTCGAGCTGTGGAGACTGGGCTCTTAAATAGGAGAGTCCGGAGACTTTTTCTTTGGAAGTATGGAGAAAGTCGGAGATGACGATGGACTGGGCTGATGTGGGGTTAGTCAGATCATAAATCCGCTGCAAGGAATCGACATGAAAGGGCTGACAGTATGACTTACAGGCAACGTGGTATTGGGGTTGGGTAGAGGGCTGCGGACCGTTCCTTAATAAGTGGCAATTTCGATTTCAAAGGAAGATGAGACGAGGTTTCGAAAGATGTTAGTGAGCCGAGGTTGAAGTGTAGTTCTTGAGTGTGTGGGTGTGAAGGTTGCAGAGAGCTAGTCTTGACTTTGAGAAATAGCGAAGGTTTCGGCAGTGGATAGGGGCAAAAGGCTCGATGGTTGGGTTGGCAAAGTGAAGAAAAGTCAATGAGCGGATGGTAGGGGAGGGCCAGGAATTTATCATTTTCCCTCTGGCTCCTCGCTCACCTCACAGACTCTCTTGTTTGTCGACCCCCATGCTTTTCTGGGGCTCCTCCATGCCTTTCCCCGTCTCCCTGTCTCCAGGCCTCCTCAGTCAGACAACTCATCCCTCCGGACCGTCGCCGCCTCACGATAAAAAAAAAGCCTCCCCGCTACGCCAGGCCAGGCCACGCATGGGAATGTTCCCAAAGGGGCAGTTTCTCGCTGAAAAGACCCGGCTAACAGCATGAGAAGCAGCTAGCGCCAGCATGTTCCTCCCAAGTTTCCGTCCCGCGAACCGGGCATGCCTCTTTCCAGCATCGTTTGGCAATCTCGTTGAAGTCCCGCCAGCCCCGGACTCCCGAGCGTTTTTTAAGAGCCGGGGTGCAGATGCCCTGGGGACTGACTAGGTTGGTTGTGGAACTGGCAGCCCTGGGGCCGGCATTTGGCACGAAAGCCCAAACACTAGAAGTACTGCACATACTGTACAGTACGACAGGTAATCATAGGCGGCTGTTGTTATACCCAAAGCACGAAGGATGAGCTATCGCGCTGGCTAGATCGGGGGCTGATAGCACAACGCAACCACTACAACCGCTACAAGCATTGCCTCTTTGGGTACAAGTCCCTCCCGAGTCGCTAAACCCATTCAGTGCCGGAACAGCGCAACGTACTTACCTACCTACGTACCTACAAACCTATTTACACGCAGGTCTAGCATCTCGTCGCTGCTGCAATGCAAGTCCCTCTTTGCATCAGGGCTCCGAGCGAAGGCTGCAAAGGGTGCTGCATGGAAGCAATGGAACAGGTCGTCCCCACTTCCTCCTCGCTGGAAGTTCGGCTTCGTCCTCTCTGCTGAACCTTTTTCGTGGGGTAAAGTACGGAGTTTGTGGAGTTTGTGGAGAGCAAGGCGCATCGCCATCGCATTGGCTGAGACAAGGGGTCTGTGGGGCATCGTCAAGCCTCGTCCTCTCGTCCTCTCGTCCTCTCGTCCTCTCGTCCCTCAGGCCTGTCGCTCAACCTCGTGGGCGCTGGGTCCGATTTTCAGGGAGAAGGAATTTGGATCCAAGTTGAAAGCGGCCGGAAGTCGGGAGATGCGAATCACCACCATCGAAGGTTTGCGGGAGACCAGACACCCACTCAGAATATCGCTTTTTTTTTGGCCCCCCTGAAAGAGCTGGGCCAATCTGGCACACCATCGTCCACTTGCTGCTCTCATAGGACCACGAACGACGGCTTCTTCACCATAGGAGCGCGGTAGACCGTCTGTGACTCTCGTGCAGGCAGCAAAGCGTCTGCTACATCCCATACATCCCACCGGTGAAGAAGAGAGCAGTCTGACGCCTTCCGCGGTGGATGAAGCGGTGAGAACACGCCATCGCATGCTTGGAGGAATTTTGCACCTTGAGATCCGTCAGGCAGGAGCCACGAGAGCGCGCGTAGGACGTAGGACACCGTTGGGCTTGAAGGGGCAGCATCTTTCGAGAGTAACACCAAAGCGATGGTATCGCCCTCACATACCATTACGCTGCATCGAGGCCGTCCGTCTGATGTCCGTGGTGGTACTTGGGAAGGTAAAGGGGGGGTGAAAGCGCGATTTGGGAGGGTGGCTTACCAAAATAAAAATTCCAGAAGAAAAAAACTCCCGCTTTGGGGAAATTGATGTGATGTCAGGGGTCTCTATGGGGGATTCGTGGGGGAAGGGGGCTCCAGGCTTGGCTTGGTGGAGTTAGCAGAGAGGAATGTGGGTGAGGCTTACCCTTTCCCGCGTGGGGGTGTTCCAGATGGCCAGATCTTGATGTGGTGATGTGGAGGAGCGGAGGGTGTTGGTTGTTGGTGGCTGTCAGCACCCGTTACAGAAGGCCAGAGATAATCTACGGAGGAATTAGTACCGATCAGATCAGCAAGTAGTCTATACTGACTGTGTACTTGGTACCAGACTCACCTCATCCGACTAATCTCGTCTTCTCCCTAGGTACCATCTAACTCATCTTGCAACATCTCGAAAATGAGGTCGATCCGACACAGGCTCGCTGATGATCCTGCCTAACCTCGCAAAGCTTCTGCCAAAAGGGAAGGCGTGAGCCTATATCCCCGAAAGAGGTTGCCTGGATTTTTACGTCTACGCGCTGACTTGCCTTGCCAACTTCCACCGCTGCTACAGTTGCATCGCCATTCCAATACGACAATACGCAGGCCAGTAACCTCATATCATGCCAGCATTCCCGAGCCTCGGGTCCGAAGGGATTGCAGGCAATACAGGCATATTCGACTGGCTGGTATTACAGGTACCATCAACGCTAAAGCACATCTGCACTCGGTCCTTGCTACATTTCACACGCTTTGCCCTTACGAAAACGAAAACCAGCAAGCTGGGACGAAAGGATGCATCCTCGACCCGACCTGGCATGTTTCGTTTGCAACGGCCCAACGTCTCATCCTCACATCAGAATAGATACAGTCCTCGGTAGTCCAAGAGCGGCCCTTCCTTCCGCCCTCCCGTCCCGAGATGATTCGTGGCCGTGATTGATCATCCATCGTGAGCGAATCTCGAATCTCACCAAGTTGATACTACCGGTATATTATAGTTGGCTGTTATTGTGATAATCGGTTCAAAGGACTCGTCTTGGCCTCAGTTTACTGAGGTATACTCGCTCTATAATACCCGAACAAGAGAAGCTTGAACTTTCGGCTTTCAAGATCTCTCCGTTTCGACTTTAAGCTTCATTTCCTCTGATGAACTATCACCACGAAGGTTGAAACAGCAAAAGGGAGGGCTTACAAACGAACTAGTGCAGTACGGTATCGTTTCTCATATTCGATTTCATCATATCGACTTGGATGTTCGATTGCCGTGCCGAGCCTCCCTTTTCGGCTCGCCCTGATGAAATCAGATTAATGCTCTCAACGGGCAAAGTCCAAGCAGGCCGTAGTGTCTTCCCAAAACACAACAAAAGCACATAGCATAAAAGGCCTGACGGAGCATACGACCATTTGGACAAACGAGAAGAGAATCTCCTGGCGTGAGATGCATTTGCCTGATGAGTCTGCCTCCTGCTACTAAACGCGTCACCGACGAGTTTATGGTGACCTGGACTATTAGGCGCCTTTACTCATCGTTGCATCAGCAAATTAATACGCAGCAAATCCATCGTCGTCGCCCCTCGGTTACATGACCAACAGATACATGTACATTTCAGCGCACTCGTTCCTACCAGGTTATCGTCTCTCTGCTGCCTTGCCACAGATTCGGGCTCGTTCGTCGGCCTCTTCCCAAAGGTATTCTCGTTTTCTCGTCCTCCGGCTTATTCTAGTATATCATTCGCCGGCTTGGGAAAACTGTGCAGGACAGGAAAAGGCGACTTGGCTGATATTATCCCGGATGGGGAGTCTGTTCTGGTGTATTCTGTACCCCAGACTTTCTATTTCCAACCCCACAACTACCAGCGTGGTTGATGTGCTTCCCCTGAAAATCGGGTGTGGAGACTCCTGTATCTGCCACGCGAGGCGGAGGTGGAGGTGGAGAAAGGGGAATCGAAGAGCGCCGCCTGGAAATCCTCCGAGCCTTCGTCGCACTTTCCGACGGACCTATTCCTGCCAAAACCACATACTCACTATGCATCTCACCTCACTTCGCTCTTTTCTCACCAACAACGTACGACTAAGTTCATTACTTCCCCCCTGGCCCCCAGCTTCATTTTCCATGCGCCGAACAGGTACAGTACATGCACCGCATTACTGCA
This sequence comes from Hymenotorrendiella dingleyae, assembly GCA_003988905.1. Taxonomy (NCBI): domain Eukaryota; kingdom Fungi; phylum Ascomycota; class Leotiomycetes; order Helotiales; family Helotiaceae; genus Hymenotorrendiella; species Hymenotorrendiella dingleyae. The sequence goes on from QYAP01000237.1 coordinate 30,684, forward strand.
CCGTTTACTGACTGTTCACCGATTATCGACATCGGTCCTTTTTCTCCTTCTATTTTCGCCAGTTCAGCTTCCACGCCCTCTCTCCTACGCTGACTTCCTGTGCTGCTCGCACCAGGTCTGGTTAGAGCTGATGGCGACGACGACGCGGAGTACGTAATTATTTCCAAGAGTCTACCCCCTTCCGTCTGACCTCCCTTCACTGGCATCATTGGCACAATTTTCTTCAGGCCTCCCACACACCATCTTTACCTCGTCTATCCCATCCAGAAAACTTCCAAAGCACACAAAATCATCCCACGCGTTACTTCAACCCCACATTCCCTCGTGACACTCATCCGTTTCAACGTTTGTCACGCGGGAGTTACACTTGGGCTTCTTCGCGTTCCGAACTTCTCTTTTTTCTCCTTATCTTTCATCTGAAATCATACCGCCCTTTTAGTCGGAACGAATTATACCATCCATTCGAGTACGACGCACAGCAGGAATCCCCAAAATCCCACGTATGACGGAGACTCGAGATCATCTCGCAGAAACTCGATGCCCATCCCGACCTGGCCATCTGGGCATTGGCCGAGAGTGCCACAAGCTGCTTTAACGCCGTGCAACGCACCTTGAATATATCCTGGGGCAGCACAACAGCGTTGACACTTGACAGTTCATCTGTTACCGACTCCACAGCTAGCTTTTTCGGGTTTGCCCAGACATCTCTACCGCTAAGATAGAGCGCTTGCGGGTGGTGTTTGTCGGGACTGGCTCCACTGGATTCGCAATCTCTTGTAAGGCGCCAGATCTGATGACCTGTCGCGCATAACAAGGCAGCCTCGCATCTCTCCTGGTACAAGACGTTAATGGCTATCCGTTTTCCCGATGGTGTTCATTATATTCGTTGGAGCTCATCTTCTCTTCTCGTTCGTTCGCAATTTCAACCCGAGCGGACTCGCATACCACTGACCATTCAACTCAGAGTGACCCCCATTCGGTATCCCAGAATGGCTGAGGTTATCGGGCCTCTGGTATCATGTGTTTTCGCTATCGCCCACAAATCAAGTGAGTGGGCTCGTGGGGCTTGGAATCACAAGCTCAAGTGACTTTCTTGTGACTCCCACCTTTTGACTTCAGCATGGCTTCTTCAACCCTCATTGTTATTTGGGAAGACGTTTTGATTGCTGCCAAGTGCAAGCCCCAGAGTACTTATCTTGTGACTCCACACTCTTCTCCGCTTTGCACGTTACGATCCTTTTGTTTCTACTGGCCTTTGCTGTTTGATTTGTTCACAGCTTTTGACTTTGATGACTTGTCCTCCTTTCCTTGAGATTATACAACGGGCGTTGTTGCTTTGATTGGAATTTGGGCGCAATGAGAGTTGACGATGGGCAGCCTTGCTTTTACCATGCTTACCTGACTGCATTGTTTCAGCTATCATTCAATTTGTTACTATTATCCTTTTTCTTTCTTTTTGGTTTATTTATTATTTTTTGGAATTTATTTCAATGCTTGTTGAACTTCGCTTAATGCTTTATTCCACGTAGGGCTGCAATGCGTCGTCTCACAACCCCGGCGCAATCCGCCGATATCCTATCATAGCCTATCTCAATCCCCTCCTTCTCCCACAAACTCATCCCCCTTTTATTGCTCTTGGTCTTTCTTACTTTGTCAACCTACTGTAGGTCTACGTAGCATTGTCACACAGCAGTTACATGTGGGTTGTGGGAACCCCACTATTGAAACATTTTTTTTTGGGGGGGGGGGGGGGGGGTTGTTATTCTGCGAACCGAGGCGAAGAAGAGTGAGAGAAATTCTAAGGGGGGGAGTGGAGATGGAGGTTTGGAGATGGTGTGGGGATTTTTGGGGAGGTGTTTGGGTGGTTTGTGAGGGTTAAGTGAGATGTGAGGTTCCTGGGCGACTTGTCATGTCGAGGTTCGCGGGGATCGATCTTGGGAAGGGGGATAGTACAGTATGAAGTGACTTGTCTGTTAATGTCGTGTACGGTATTTAGTTATGTTTTTTTTTTTTTTGGTTGAGATTGAGATTGAGGGATGGGATGGGATGGGAAATTGTAGGAGTTTGATGGCAGTTTTTTTGGTTGTGGGATTTTTTTTCTCTCTTTGCGTTGGGATGGGAGGAAATGTTGATGAAGTTATCCATCAATGGACTTGCATGTTCCTTCTTTCTACACTTTAGTTTTCTTTTTTCTTGTCCACTTCCTCGTCTTTCCCTTGCTCCACCTTTTCGGTATTCGTCTTAGCCTTTTCTATTTCCCTATCTCTCAAGACTGCAACCGCGTCGTTCAACTTCTCTATGTTCGCCTTATTACGTGGCAATGGCTCATCCAAAGTGTCAGAGCCCCTTGCTAAAAACCGTTCAAGTACGAGGGAGACATTAGGATGTCGTTTTGCCGATTCAACGGCAGAGGCCACAATACCATTAGGCTTTGTGCAGCTAAGTTCCGCGCCGTGTTTGAGTAACAGTTTTACCGTATCCACGTGTCCCATTTCGCAAGCTGCCATCAGAGGGGTGCCTAGTTGTCCGCTTGACGTATTGATTTCAGCTCCCATTTCGATGAGCCTCTTCGCCAGAGCAGCGTCCCGTCTACCGGCAGCAATGTATAAAGGCGTGCCGTCATCGGAAGGTACATTTACGTATTCCTTTGTATCCGAATTGGAGATCTGGTCTAAAAGCTTCTGGGTGACACTTTCTCGCTGAGTTAACAAGGTTGTGGTTAATAAACAGCCGTTCTCTAGACGATAGACCTTGTCGATGGAAGGCAGAAAATCGAGGATGAGCTCATCAGGTACTGTTAGTCCTTGTAGGCAAGCTCGTTGAATGGTCGTATAACCAGAATTGTCCGTCCTTGTAACATCCAAGCCTGCTTCAATTAACAGCCTCATCTCTTTGCCGTTATTGTTCACCATCGCGTAATTAAGAGCGTCTTGTCCTTCGGGGTCTGTCGCATTAATGTCGGCGCCTGCTTCAATCAATGCCACGATTTCTTCAGTACGTCCGCCGTGCTCTGCTGCTATCATCAGGGGAGTTTCCCCATCTTTATCCCGAGCTTCAAGATTTGCGTTAGATGCGACGAGGTGTTTCTGGGAGCCAGAAAGGGGGAACCTTGCCTTCTCCTACTCCAGAAGCCCTCCTTCGTTCCTCGGGAAGGCTTCCTACGTAGTAGAAGTCAAGCTTCCACCCTTTCATGGCTTACCCCAGAAAAACCTCGCCCCCAGGGGAATCTTTGGTGGCGTAGTAGAGCGCGCAAATAAGTAGGAAGAAGTCTTATACCTTTTATCGTTCTTTTATTCTAGGGGAGACCCCTAGGACCCCCATCGGGGGCCAGCCCCCAGGGGAATCTTTTGGTACTATTAGGGTGGTGGTAGAGTTAATAGGGCACGTAGGAGGCAAGTAGGAAGTGCGCGTAGCCCCGAATGGAAGAGGGGGAGAAGCACGTGAGGATGCGGCTCCTGAGGCTCAACCTCGGCATGCAGGTTTGGCAGGTGGCTCGATTTTCACTTCCTAGTCCTGTGGAACCACGAATAGTAGGCCGATTTTCATAATTTTAAGTGCGTGCGATAGTATCAATTGAGTGCACTATGCGTACCAGTTTATTTAATTATCGGTAGGTGGCGCATTGTATGGTGGTGGATTAAACTGATCGCGATGCATTCCAAGGTTTTGTTGGGGTGTGGCTAGGTGTGGCTCGTGGGTGTACTCACGTGGCTAAGGATTTGTACCGCCCAATCAGAAGCCCGAATTTGGACCTCGGCAAATATATGCCCTTTTTCCACGGTTCACCCCCCCCCCCCTAAAAGTCAAAGTTAAAAGAAGGCAAGCTTCAATTAACAGGGAAAGTATCTCCACACGATGTGATCCTTGAGTCCCTATGATAGCATGCAGTGGCGTATCTGAAAATCCCTCATCAATAGCATCGGGATCTGTTCCAAGCCTAAGTAGCAATTCAACAACTTCAAGTTGGCCAGCTACGGCAGCGAGGAAAAGTGGCGAGCGTCCGCGATAGAGATTAATACCACCCTGCCTGAATACATTGCTGCGATCGTATATAGCTAAATTTGCCAGAACTCTTTCCTCTGAAGCTTCAAGGCCGCATCTGGGTTTCGGCCCTAAAAGCAAATCGGGATTTGGTGCCTTTTTGACGAGAGTTTGGATGATGTCCACGTGGCCATTGTAGGCTGCGAGGTCAATAGGTTCAACGGGCTGCTTGGTAGCTGAAGCGTTTCTCTCCAGTATCTCTGCAACCAAGCTTTCACGCCCTGCGCACGCAGCATAATGCAGTGCGGTAAACCCCTTGGTGAACCCCATCTTGGGACACCCAGTCCCCTCAACAGATGCCCCGATGCTTAAAAGATACTCCGCAATTCTCCACCGAGATTGATAGAGTGACAGAAGAAGAATGCTACATCCACAATCACAGGTGCCTTTGATGGTGAAACCCTTGTCAACTAACCGCTGGCAAAGCTCCAGGTCATCCTGAAATACTGCATCTACTAGCATCGGCGAAATGGCATCGATTTGTAATTCCTGTTGGGTAGGAATGCTTTTATCGACTAAGACAAAGGTTAAATAACTTTCTTGAATAAAGCATGTCGGTGGCATTTCGACATTTTGAGGCTTGCTTTACTGACCTTTGGAATTTCTGACGGACTGCAGAATTTTCAAAATGGTGGTAAAGTTATGCTGTCGTGCGATGGCTGAAGGGGTGATCGAGTGCTTCGAATAGGCGAATGGATCGGCGCCATGGCTCAAGAGTTGCGAAACTATATCGGGTTTATTAAGATGTACGGCTACATGAAGTGGTGTCCATCCGGAGATCAAAGAGGACGTATTGAGTTTCGCTCCTTTCGAGAGTAACAGCTTGATTACAGGCATATGTCCAACTGCGATCGCCAAGAAGAGAGGTGTTATGCCATCGCCAGCGCTCACGTTGATGTCCACGTCTTGAACGTGTTCAATGGTATATCTCAACAATTCTTCTCTGCCCCGGAATGCGTGAAAGTGCAACGTCGTAATATTCGGAATACAACGAGAAAGATAAGTCTGGTTGGTAGAAATGTTCTCGTACCGAATATCAGACCTGCTGAAACCTGGTATAAACCAAGTCCAGAAACTGCATGGTCCTCGCTCGGTCCAATCGTTGACCCCGTGATGATGTAGGAGTTTGTAAATATCGACATTCGGACAGAGGATCAGGAGAGAATTCTTCCACCATGTGGCCGCGGTGCGGTTGCCATGGCTGATATCCGCGCCGCTTTCCAGCAATAATTCGACCATGGAGATATCTGCACGGCCAACAGCTGAGAACAGAGGTGGTAAACAATCTCTATCCCATATATTAACGCTCATGCCGACGCGCAGGAGTTCCTTGGCAACATTGATCTGGCCGTTTTTACATGCGAGATGTAACAAGCTCAAACCCTCATGATCCAGTTTAGAAAGACTTTTGGATTCTGCGAGAAGGTCTCGAAAATTTTGTATATGTCGCACGCCGTGGATACAGAATAGCTCTAAAGGAGAGCGGAGTAACGTTCTGTGGATAAAAGCATAAAATTTAGTACATATTCCTCGATATTTAAAATATGTTTGAGTATTTTTAGATGTTACACTTCAGCTCAAGTAGAAAAGCGAGAAAGGGGATGAAATTATCAAGAGTATTACCCACGTATTATCCCGAGCTTCAGGGTCAACCCCGCGATCCAAAGCCTTTGTATAATCTTATCATTTTGAGCCTCTATTGCAATATTCAAAAGTCGACGGCCATTCGACAATGTGCAGTCAAGATCAACTGTCGGACTCTTATCAAGTAGCCGAAGCGCTATCTCCGTGACTTCACGCTGGACAGCGTCATTCGAATACGTTCTAGACTTGACGGCGCTTCTGAAGAATGCATGAATGCAAGTTTCTTTCCTTCTATCCGAAATTTCCACTTTTGTTGAACTCAAGGCTCTAGTAACATCCGAGCCTCTAGTCGCTCCGAGAAGCAGAAGATGTATGCAGTTGAGTAAATCGATGCGACTACAGGTTGAAGCAGCCTTGCAAAGGTAATGTAGTGCAGTGGTTCCAGTTACATCCTGGTGGTTTCGCTCAACCTCCTTTGATAACAAAAGCTCGAAAGCACTAATCAGCTGGGCGATCTTACTACTGTGAGGTGATTCTTCGGAGATTATACTGGCAATCGCTACTAGTGGTGATCTCATCTGCTTGTCTTGTTGCTCGAGATCCAATGCCGAATGAGAAGTGAGTACGTCAAGTTTCTCAACGTCTGGACTCTCGGACTCGAAGCCCAATTCAGATATCAGCAAGTGCAGAGCGGTTTTGCCGGACTTCGCTGTCGGTATGTCAAAATCTCGGTCACTACCGCCTGCATCAATATCCCAAAGGCCACAAGAGTTCTGAATCAAAGCTAGTCTGGAGGGGTTAAGATCTTTGCTCGTGGCATTGTAAATGTAATCCAGCAAAGCGGTAAGAACGGATGGCGGCTGCTCAATCACTGCTAGGTGAAGTGCCGTGAATCCTTCATGGTTTTGAACCAAGTGATCTATTCCTTTGTCTCGAAAGAGCGTAATCATTTCGGGCCTCCCAGAACGAACTGCGAGATGTAAACAAGTTTCCCCATCTTCAATCTTTTGGCTAATTTCGGCAGGGCTTGATAAACCGAGGATGAAACGAGCTGCATCAAGTGAACCTTCCTCAATAGCACACATTAGAGGCGTGAACCCCTCACGGGCTTTAGTAGAAAGGTTATGTTTAAAATCCGTCGATTGAAGTAGATACTTCAGAATTGGCAAGTTGCCACCCCATGCCGCCAAATGGAGCGAGCTTGCAAGGCGGAGGGTGAGCTTATTGATATCAGCACCACTATTTTCCAAGAACTATTCATGTATCCAGTTAGTAATCATTCTCTTACGGAAAGACTACAATCATGGCGAGCTGGTAAAAAGAACTTCTCCTAGACTAGACCCATTATTCCTTTTTTCCATTCATCTCGAATGGAAAGGATGATAAAAGGGATGAATACGACTATAAAAACGAACCTTTACAATTTCGAGATTTTGACTCTGGTAACAGGCCTCGTGGAAAGGAGTAAATCCTGCATCATCCGTGATATCAACGGTCGCCCCCTGTTCAATTAGAAGCCTTACTACTTCAAAGTGGTCCCATATACATGCTGCGTGCAATGCAGTACCACCATCCTCAGAGTCCCCAAAATCCATTTTGATATCGGGGTGCTCAAGGAGAGCTTGTACAATTTGCACTTGTCCATCTCTGGCTGCCCTTGCCAAAGCAGAATTGTCGCCAATTGATATTTTGTTTTGGGGAACCGTGGAGAGTAAAGACATTGCTCGGTCGCGAGTCTCTTCTAATCGAAGTACAAGATTTACATATCTAGGGAGTGGTCCGTCAGCTTATTGTATTCCTTTGGAAAAGTTAAGAACATGGAGTTATGGTTTAGGAGAAAACTTGCCTCGAGCGCGTGTCATCCGTGAGGTTTTTATCCTCCACTTGGAGAAGAAACCATTTGGCAACATCTGTCTTTCCCAGTCTCTCCTCAACTAAATCTAGACAATTTTGATCTACCAAAGTACCTCTTTCCAAAAGGATACTCCAGCCAAAACTCATCTTTACAGATAAAGCTAATACAGTGAAACCTGGGTATAAGAATATCGTCCGGAGACATTAAAAATAAGAATATCGGGAGGTATTCTTAAGGACAAGTTATAGTAAAGGGGCAAAAATGAAGCTATTCCCAGAATTTTCTAACTTTTTCCAATCTTTTCTTCAAAATTTACAAAGAAAAGACTAAAAAATATTAGGAATTTAATATTTAATAATAATTATTCTATTTTATCTCTTATTTTCAAAATACTCCTTAAATTTCTATAATTTAGAATTAAAATCTCTTAAAAATATATGAAAAAATATTCTTATATTTAAGAGATCTTAGGTTTAGGACCGTATTTCAGGAAGAATATTCTAAGTTGAGAGGTTATTCTTATTCCTCACCTAAAAAGCCATGGGACCAGGAATCAGAAGAATATTCTGGAGGTATTCTTAAGGTAAGTAATTCTTATACCCAGGTTTCACTGTAGAGTCAACTCACTCCCGGGGAAAACTCGCGTATTATTACATTTTGCTCCGCATTCTAACAAAATGTCAAGTGTCTGCCGCGCTCTACGGAGATGCGGATTTTTGATGGTGTCTCCAGATTGCGGCGGCTGTGGCGGTGGTAACGTTGGCCGTGGCCGTGGTGGTTCAAGTTGTGGCGGTCCGGATTGGGATATTTGCCGGTATGGGGGCTGCTGCAATGGTGGACTGGATCTCGGAATCTCAGCAAGTAATGCCCGTCCAGCAAGAACGCTGTAGAGTGGAATACCAATAATGGTCTGCTTATCGATAATTTCCGTCTGCCCTCTTTCTTGTAACAGCCATTTACAAACTCTTGGAAGACGTAAAGCGGCCGCAAAATGAAGCGTAGCCGCATTGTGAACTCGTTTCGGGTAGATCTGGTTCCAAAATAGTAGGTCGGACATCCAGCACTGGCTCCACAGCAGGAAATTATTTGTCTTACAGGGTTCGAATAAAATCTGCGCCAATTCAAAGAAATCGTCGTCATTGTCGTCGGAATTGTATGCATGCATGTCCCAGCATTTCGCAGCATAGTCGAAAAAGGGGTACTTCTCGAGTAATTCGTCGAGTTTGCTTTGCGTAGACCAGTACTCGGCTTGAAAATTGCGGAACTCGAGATACGTCAAACAGAGCTTCGCTATGTGAAGATCCCCCTTCGGTGGGAATATTCGATATCTCCTATAGGGTTCGAGCTCGCTGGAAGTTTTTTCGAGAAGGAACTCTTTAACAGTAAAATGCGCAAGCTCGACGCTTTTTCCATCGACTGTGCGCCTTATGAGACTACTGCACCACTCTAGGATCCCATCCTCGTCTGACATAGCCTCTTTATCCAATTCAGTATCGCCCTCATTGATCGAGACCGCTTCTAAGAGTTGTCTGATGGTCAACGGTCGCCGTGAAAGCACAGTCCAAGTAAGTACGCGTTGTACTAACTGTCTTGTATCCTCGGTAGTATCGTTGACTCTGTCCAATATTCGCTGGTATGTTGCAGAGAGCGTGGGAGGAAGCGAATGTAACGCGCTACGTATGGCCTTATCAGTGGTAAGCTTGCAGATGTAGTCAAACTGACAAGCTACCCAGCGGACTACACAATATTAGCACCTGGTACACAAGGGATTATGACTGTAACCTACACATTCCGTCGGCACCGTTAACCAATCGATCCATGATTTCATCTCTGAGTGCTGGATCTCGCACTCTGAGACTTTTTTTGCGTGTGAGAGTTTCCATCTCAGACGCGACGTAGAGTTTCAAGTCCACCCTATTAGCGGCAATGCCGATACTTTCGTAATCCCGTAAATGAATTTCGATGTCGGTTTCACGTCTCGAGGCAAGGAGAGTTTTGATATTACTTCCACTGCCTGTATGCAGACTGACTAGGAGCTCAACAATGTATGATCGATCAGTTCCACACTCATCTAAACCGTCAATGACAATAAAAATATCATCAAGACAGGCACCGAATGTTTGAATCAGTAAGCATAGATCTTCCGGCCTCGGAGTTTTGGTGTCGTTCGTCTCCGAATCTGTGTAGCCTTTGTAGAACGTCTCGAGTTTCGCAAAACATCGTTCGTCTTGGAGCGCAAGTTGCCTGACGAGAGACCCTAAAATAGTCGAAGGCTCTTGGCTTTTGGGATCTTTGTAATCGCAGTAGAAGAAGGCAGAGGCTTTTGACAATTAGTAATGCAAAGTTAAACTTTTCATCGGGCGCAATTACCTTGTCCGTTTTGCAAGGAGCTGTTTACGGATTGAATAATAGAACTCCTGCAGTTCTGTTAGCGGAACCCCCCTCCCCCTGAAATACGAAGAACTAACGACAAAACAGTCTTCCCCGCTCCGGCTTTGTTCACAAAAGTTCGTCAGCCAAATCACCAGAAGATTTACGAGATCTTACGAATTCCGTAGAGCCATAATCTGGCACCTTTGGTCTCGATCCAGGATTTGAACTCAGAACCTTCGGTAAACCAAATTCCAGTTCCTTGCTGGCGTAGTGCTATGGTGGCGTTCTGATGCTTATTGTAGTCATAAGGCCCTATCATATCGAGTAGCTTTCGCTTCTCCTTACCTAGAATACGACATATGATTCAGCTTGGAGTTTATACTTGTAAGCTTCCGGAAGACCAACTTAGTAAAGATAGAGCTTTCTCTGCTCGCTGCGCGCGAAGGGTATCCCGAATTTCCGCCACACTTTCGCCCTGGAATTTTTGTTCACCTAAAGCTTCTATCAAAGCAGACCTATGAAGATGATCAGTAGATTTATAAAAAGTATCGCTATCATACTTACATTCCATCTGCAGCTAAGGCAAGACTTAGCGTCGACTTTCGAGTCGCAACGTCGGCGACTAATGACTTCGTTTCAGCCGAAGTGAAGGGCCAGATAAGAGCTCGGCGCAATGAAGATGTTTTCCGGTGAAATGAGGAATGCGTATCATCCGTCTAATTGGGAAGAAGAGAAGGAGTTGTTGTTAGTATTTCTAGGAGAGTCGTAGGACAAACAGAAGGGAAAGAGGATGCGAAGGGTGAGGGCTTACTGTGAGAGGATCTGACTTGTCCAATATTTCTTTAATGCCATCAAGAAGTGTATAGCATGAAAAGATATATCGTGATTGGGTTGCGCAATCCACGTTTTCCTCTTCATATCTAGAGGCAACCAGTCTTAATTTATTCAAGACCCCGAATAAATCTGTAACTTCTTCAAGAAGTTTTTGCACGTCTTTGGAAGCTCCTCTCGCCTCTTTAACATATCGGTAACTTTTCCCTGCTATCATTTCCGCGATTGATATCAAACCAGCGATGCTGGCTGAAAGTGATAAGGGGTCCATCGTCGTTGCTGATGGAGGTGAATATTATCACCGCGCTGATTGGAACAATAAGTAAAACTAAATATGGTGTACTAGTGGCCAGTACGGGAATTGAAAGAAGAGGAATCGATGAGACCTCTAAAAGGCGGCTCAGCAATGTGGCTGTGCTGGGCTGATGATCGCACCGATGCATATGCATGTTGACCGAAATCCCTTTTCAATCAATGTCGCATATTGTTGGGGATCAAATGCTTGTATTGGCTTGAAGAGGAAGAGAAGGCTACGGAAGAGAGAAGAGAGGTAAGTAGGCTCGCTAAGCCTAGCTCCCCACGTGACCAACCCCCTCCAAGCCCCTCGGTGAATACCGAGCACACATATAAGCATGGTATTTCAATAAGAAATAATGGATCGATGAAAATTAAATACTATAACCATAAAACAATTTTTAATTCGATGTCGTTAAGATGCTACGATCAAAGTTAGGTCGAACGAAAGGCTTATTCGCCCGAACTTATACTACGAAATTTTCAAGAATCTTTTAACCATCGCAGAGTAAACTGTCCAAGGCAAAAGAGCCCCATTCGGAATACCCGTAAGCTTCTAATAAAAAGGATTTTCTTGAAACTTATTTACAACGAAAAGTATACATTGATTTTCCCTATCTCTCATTCAATTAATCAGAAGTATATATATTAGCCAGATTTTCTGCTCATAGGCCAGAGATCGCTGCGCACGGACCAAGATTCCGTTATATTCTTAGCATTGTACTCAACTCCACCGCACCCAAATCTTTGGCCTCCAGTATATGGGGGAGGAGATGTAGATCTAGACTGTAACTATAAGAGATTGCTTGCTCGGGAGAGAGAAAAGCGAGAAGTGACAGAAAGTTAGTTCTAGGAAGTATCATCAAGCAAACCCTAACACAAAGCACGAAATGAAGTGTTTAAGAATCTAGCAACCCAAATACCATCCATCCAAATGATATATTCTGTCTCTACAGTATCTCCAAACCCAATTGCAATCAATCAAGCCCCCAACTCTAAAGCGCATCAACCCGTCCCAACACCCACTCAAGGTGTCTATAACTGCTTCTGGGCTGATACTCGGGCTGCATATGTCCCGAGGAAAAAGTCTCCGCCCACATGAGGCCCCGTTCATAATGCTGAATCCCCATGTATCCTTGAGGGTCGTCCAAGCCATTGTATCCGTTCTCATCGAACACGGCCACATTTTGCAAGTCGGGCTCGGTGATGAAGATAGGGGTGCTTGGTTGTGTTTGAAAGCCCAGTTCACCGTTCCACGTCATGTTTTGGATTGCTAGTAATGTTCCGTTGGTGATTATTATCATGTCGTAATCGCCGTTGGCGACGAGCACGCGGTTTGTGTGTTCGATTACTTTTGGTAAGACGTACTGGATGGGGTCGAGGGAGGTGTCCTAGGTGATAGAAATGTTAGTTTTCGATGCGCTTTAAATACGCAAAGGTGCCAACACATGACTAAGGAATATGAAAAGGGGGCTGGAGAGTTCGGTGGTCACTTACACTTTGAAAGTCATCGTCAGGACCGGTTCCAGAGCCAACAAAAACAGCCTCATTAGAACATTCGCTCCAGGTGATATTAGGCGCATGCATGGCCGCTTTCACATCCGCACGGTCAAAATATATTCCCAGACCGGGTGTCTCTATTTCAAGAGAGCCGGGAAATCCCAGAACGTCGGGTGGGATGGGGCAGGTGTCAACAATATGGTAGATGTTGAAACAGGGGTTCACATTGAGTGCTGCAGCGAAGACATCGTCGAAGATGTCACACCCACTGTTGGTTTCGTAGCTGAAAAAGCCATCGGGTTGAATACCTGCTGCTGGGAAGGAATAGTATTTTTCGCGGTATGCAGCAAATCCACACGACTCATCGAGCTCGGTAATTTGGGCAAGGAAGGTATCGTTGAGTCCAAAAATGGCGTTGTTATCAAGGACGAAAGGTAGGGTGACCGCCTCTTCTTGGGTGTAATCGTAAGCTCCAATGCATGGGTCATAAGTGAGAGCACCTAAGAAATTGTTAGAATAGTTTGCCTATACGGGAAGTTCTCTTACCTGATAAGTCGAAGTAGGTCGTGCTATTCTGATCAATCATGGCAGCAGATATATATGGAACTAGAGAACATGTGAGTAAGTATCCGCCTGCAGTTTCAAGTGCCACTAAGGAAAAGTCGTATACGTGTGATGAAGCATGTAATACGAGAGTACAATTTCAGAAATAGTTGAAGAACACTTACCATAGCGCCCCGCGTACGACTCGCCGGTGACGTAAATCTTGAAATTCTTTATCCCAAAGATTTTTTCCCAGTTCAAAAAGAACTTGACGAAATCCTGCGCAATTTCTTCTTCGGATGTAGCTGTGACTTCACCTATCGAGAACCCAGTACCAACTGGCTGTTCTACCCTACATGCGGCGTTAATTAGTGCATACGATTTGTTGAAATGTAGGTAATTAATTACCAGAGTACGTTCGTCAAGCTAAATTCCGGTTAGTACGCAGTTTCCAAGTGCCATTTAGATAGGGATACTAACTTTACCCACGAATAATCATTGATTTCGGGGGCGTACTGCCCAGGTTGCCAGAGAAACTTGCCGTTTTCCTGGAAGAAGCCTTCGAGCGAGCTGCAGCCAGGTCCTCCATTCAACCAAATTGTAATTTCATCTACCGGTGCACCAGTTGTAGGTTGGAAGACATAGTATAATGCTCTTGACGTATCGTTCAAGTCAATTGGGACCAGACCGGCATATAGCTCACCTGTTGGTTTCACGGGGTGAGTACTCGTAGAGTATATAGGTCTGGTAAAGTAGTATATGGATGTGTAAGGAGGAGAAGGAGTTGTTGGGGTAGAAGGTAGAGTAATTTTAAAAAAAGCGACACTCACCAATATCGAAGGGCACGTCAGGAAGAGAGGTGACCTGGTATGCTAGCAGACTATCAGCATGAAATACTTCAAAAGAAATTGGTAGCCTACGGTTACCTACCTGCTGTGGTATTGGTAAGAAATCGAAAGTCTGTTGTATTGGCACGCTTCTCGAACTTAGGAGTTCCATCCCTGGCCTTCAACTTCTCCGAGCTGGATGCTCCCTTCCAATGGATTTTGTCGTTTTGCAAAATCCGACCTGAAGCTAACGCGAGCAAGCTAAGCCAGGCCACAAAGGTCATTGGAGACCGCATACTGAAAAACTGCATGATGGGGCTCATAAAACAGAATTCATATGCTAAGAAAAAAAATTCCTTGGCAGACGTGGAACCTTTAAAGAAAAGAGCGCGTCGACTTTTGAAAGATTGCAAGGTACAAGGAGCGGGGCCACTTTCAGGAACATCATAGTTGCCATTTTGGGTAAATTGTTTTCCTCCATCATCTACGCGTCGCGTATGCAAGCCTCACGATCATTCACCGGCCACTGCTCTGAAAATCGATTTCCACCCGGCCAAACTTCCACGGAAAGGGAAGGTAATAGACAGGGTTGACAATCAAGCTTTTGCCAGTGGTGCTCCGGGTCCGCGGACAAGGATTCACCAGCCTAATCACTTACCAGAAGTGCGGGGCGCTGCAGGTGTTTTTAGGAGTGACGCCATACCGAACGAAAGTCAGGAAGGTGGGTGTGGAGATAAGCTTCCGCAATTGCAGGGGGTATATGCTTAAGGCCCCCGTTACTCTGTATTCGCTTAAGCGGCTCGGCATAAGCCGTGCATCATGAAGTCAATTGCTGTTGCTACTTGATATAACATCCGACCATGGAATAATTTCTAACTCATAATCTCATTGAGTCTTGCGTACACATCTGAAAAATCAATACGAAAGTCATAAACTATAAATGAAATTCATTAAGGGTTATCGTTAACGCCGGATTATTTTCTGGTTTCTGCATCTTATTGGTCGAATATCAGGCAGACGAAGTCAGAAGGCACCGAAATGAGTACGGCATTTCTGCAGAACAGGCTATTAGATCAATCTCGGCAGGGGTTTGCAAGAGGAACTTCACCCCTGTGTATTTCTTCTCGGAGAATTGATCCAAAATTGTCCTACAGATAGTTCGGGTATCCATTTGGGAGCTAGGAACGACCCTCATGCAGCGTCAGACGGAGCTTCTTTATAGAAAAGACTTTTCCAAAATGGAAATAATCAGCTTATTGCTCAGTGACTCGTTGCTTCCACTCCTCCGTATGATAATCATTATGCGGCATAACTTTGTAGCTACAAGGGTATACAAAGACTACCACAGGATAGGCAATGGGCGAAACTCTGCTGATTTCTTTGATACCCGAGCCGAGTACAATTTAATTCAAAGCGGAACTTCACTCGCGGGCATTAATAATAGAGATAACGCGGGACAGAACTAACAGGGACCTGAATTCCGGACTGGAGTAGATTTTAGAAAGAATATTCAGCATCGTCTTTGAGATCTCTGGAATTTTTGAAAGAATGCCGAAATAGCTCCATCGTTGGAATGCACAAATATCTTGCGACAAAATTGTAATTGACGCGAAAATTTGAGATTGAGAAGATGAACGGTTGAACCAAAGGCGGAATTTGACGCTGATATTGGCCCAATGTAGTTTGCGATGATATATAGCTTGCATTTAGTGAGCTCTGAAAACCATCTCACCTCTCTGTACGGGAGGGGATACTTCTCACAGCTTTGAGGTCTATCATCAGTACACCTCGATGCTGGCTACTTCTCATCTTATGCGGAAATTTGATGACTCTGAATATGAAAACTGCAGTATTCGCTGAAGCAAGCGCAAGGCAGAAAAAGAATGGCAAGAAGTGCACCTGCGCAACTTCCTACATGAGAGGATTGATGAGGACAGTCATGCAATAAATATGTAATAAAAGAGAGATGCTAAAAGATATGTGCGACGTCCAAACTTCGTGCAACCCACTCAACGAAAAAAGCCAAAAAGAAAAGAATTAGCAACCAATCAAAAATCAGAATGGCAAAACTCTGCCAGGCGACAGGGGTGTTTTTAGAAATCCTGTCGCTCCAGGTTTTTGAAGGGAAGGCAAAAGAAAAAAAGGTACCAAATATCAGAATGGCAAAACTCCACCAGACCCCGAAGGATCTGGCTTAAAAACATGATTTTGAAGAAGGCGTGGAGTACGAATAGAGTCTACACTTAACCGCGTGGTTTTAAATGGTGCGTTTCCATTGGATAACGAACTCTCTGAATTAACTTTATATACCACCAGGGATGTGGGTCCAAGACGGAGTTCCGCGGCTACGAACACCGCTATCCGAGCCGAGCCGACCACCCAAGCAGTCTCGGGCAGTCAACTGATTGAGAGTACCCTAAAAAGAGAGGAAAGTACGGGTTGACTCAAAAATTGCTTGAGAAAAACTGAAGGAAGTCAAAAACAATGACGCGAAATACCAAAGCACTTGAAGAGTAATGCTTACGAAAAATATAAATGTTCTAGCTCGGCTTTGAGGAATTCTCGGCTGGTCGTTTGCCGAGGTCGAGGTCGTCTGGGTCTGCCCGCGCGTCATCGCACAAACGACCACAGCAACACACGGTGGCTACATTTTGTCCGTTCATTCACTCCGATGGCTTTGCTCTGTGCGAAATATCAAGAATCAGTAAACCTCACTCCCACTTACCTACTTCAATGGAAGTTGCAAGTGAGTGAAGTATTCCCAGGTCCGGACCGTCTGGCGTAAGTGGAAGGTAGGTTGCAGAGTTCATAAACAATCTCATACTCGAAGAAACTTCTGCTAATGGTATCGATCCGTCAAATATCTATCGCTCTATGAAGATGAGTAGGGGATGGCTATTCGTACAAGTGGTTCATTCGTCAATTTGAACTCTCTGAATTCGATCGAGTATCGAAGCTCAACAAAACATTGGAGGCAGAATTCATTTCCAATTACAGCGTCGATGTTTTGCTTTCTCCGTTGTACAACCTGGTCCGCAGCGCATTTGCGCCAATACTTTTCCTATACAAACAATTCCATCTCCAAATTGCTACAGTACACTTCGATGCGCGATCGCCATGATCGTATCATATCGGCTCCGTCAGCATCTGCGGGGTCGTCCATGAGGGGTTGCTTTTCGTCTTACAACATGCTACGGCCTTGGTATTGTTCAATCGGTTCAGATTATTGGTTCAAGTAACAAGGCGTCTTCGCCAGATACGAGAGGCTTTTTGGTGAACCATGCATGCCTGCTGAATAACGGAGGCTCCCCGACCAACGCGAGCCACTCACAGTACATTCCGGTACTCAAGCAAACTTGACAAAATTCATGGCGATCCATACAGAACGTTCAATTCAGCCGCGATGCATTCCTTACCGATTGCAACAAGAGTACATAAAATCAGCTCGATTGCCCATCTCAATCGAAATAATCTCCATCGGAATCAACTCATTATTTCCAAGATCATTTTTTCTCTTGTTTGCCGCCATGCCTTTCCCAAGCGATGAGAAGATTATGGAGACGGCTAATAATATCGTGGATGTACTCAAGGGTATATTTGGCAAACACCCTGGTTTTCGTCCAGGTGAGCATCCCAAAATGACGAGAACCGACCAGCTCATAACCAACCACAAAAACGATAGTACACGCCAAAGGAGAGATTCTCAGCGGAACCTTCACTGCTTCAGAGGAGGCCAAGAAGCTCTCGATTGCCCCCCACTTCACTAATCCTACAACTTCTGTCTGGGTCAGATTCTCCAACTCAACTGGAATTCCAAAGATACCGGACGCTGACTCTAATGCTGATCCGAGAGGGATTGCCATTCGATTCAACCTTGGAAATCGCAAACACACTGACATCATCAGCCATTCTACACCATTCTTCCCCGTTCAAACTGGAGAAGACTTTTTAGCATTTTTCCAGGCTGTTGCAGGCTCCCCACCAGATGGACCCCATCCCTCACCTGTTGAGATATTTCTCGGTTCCCATCCAAAGGCTCTTGAATTTGTTCAAGCTCCAAAGCCGGCTCCCGTCAGCTACGGCACACAGGTATTTAGTATTTCCTTCCGAGAAAGAAAGTTCTGATACCTTCTATAGGAGTACTTCAGCATCCAGGCATTCAAACTCATCGATGCAAACGGGAAAGCTACCTTCATTCGTTATCACGTGGTACCGGAGGCAGGCGTCTCAACCTTGGACGCCGAGGCAGCGAAGTCGAAAGATCCAGACTACCTGCAACAGGAACTCGCTATAAGACTTGCCGAGGGCACCATTGGATTCAAAATCCTGGCTCAAGTCGCCGCTGATGGGGATGTGACAGACGATTCAACGATTCATTGGCCTGAGGACCGGCCTGTCGTGGAGCTAGGCTCCTTCACCTTGGACTCCATCGTACCTGAGAATGCTAAAGAGCAAAAGCACATCATCTTTGATCCTATTCCTAGAGTTCAGGGTGTTGAGCCGTCAGATGATCCTCTATTGGAAATGCGTGCCGCCGTTTATCTTCTAAGCGGGAAAATGCGTCGGAGTGCTTGATAGCAAGGACTTGGAACATAATCTTGCGGGATGCTTTTCTTTCGGCGGCGAAAGATTCCCGCCTGTAGTCTCCCTGTTTCTATTTGGCTTTTCTTTGCACCAATATCCTATGCAAAACACATAAATTTGACGGAAAAGTCTGAAACTCTGTCAAAATTTGGTCTCCTACGTTGCTCAAATTCCATTCCTAGTGCTGCGTGCTTGAAAACCATTTGTGTTGTAGCCTATACCCTGTGGACTCCGAGCGCTCAGCGGTCTTTCCTTCCATTTTTCTATTACTATTTGCTATGTTATGTATTCTGGTGCGATTAGGTGTGATGAATCGCGTCGGGCATCTGCTATTAATTTTTGCAAGAATACCCAGATAATATTGCTCGCTTGGACCCAATGGAACGTTCAATATGAAATAAGAACAAACCCAAGCAATATTCAGGTCACTGGTGTGTCGTGCGAAATACTATCAGGCGTAGTTGGACATACTGGGGCATACCCGCCGCGGACTACACTAGTGTGCCCACGGAGGAGAATGATTTCCCAGAGAATCTGGAACAAAGTTCTACGGATGTTAGGCTATGACATATTTGACATGTTTTCCTAACGATATTAGTCCTTGACGAAGTGGAGTTCTACCCCGAACCTCTAAAATTTATGACAGCATACCTACCACACGAAATCAATTTTTGCTCACCTTTCTCCCTTCAGATGCCCTTAATCTCTGTCCTCGCCCAGAACCAAATTTTTAGCTCCTCCTGCCTCTATTTATCACCTGCACCGACACTTCCAACCTTTAAATCATCAATCACCCTCTACCACGTCCAAATACTTCGAAGTCATTCATTCGTGCCCTCCTCCATTCCACGCAAACATGATCATAGTTACCAACATCAAATCGGTCACGCGACGAGTGAAAACTAGAAAGGCAACCCCATCCAGTCCTGCCTGGAAATCAATCTCAGAATTCCACGTCAGAAGAGGGCGACGCTGTAAGAAGTGTCCCGAACAGGATGTGCGTGGCCATCTGGAGGGACCCGTCCCACTGGATACATCGGATATTCACAACATAACGGAAACGGATTCACCGCATTCAAAGTCGATGAGATCCAACCCCACCAACTCAAATTCACCAGGTCACGTCAGGGTCACCCGAAGACCCAAACGCAAGTCATTCCGTCTGGCACGCCCAAGAACATCATCTTTCCTCCGCCTGAATAAACCGAAGCGACAAACTCCGACAAAAAGTATCATCAAACCACCGCACCCCGTTCCTTTAAGTGCCGTTAGCAACATGTCGAAACCAGTCGAAATTCCCCTCATCCCGATCCTGACCGTATGCGAGGATGCGCCGCAAATCGCGATTCTTGGATATTTACGCTGTACTATGGCTCTCCTCCCGCTAGACGTTTGGGAAGCGATGCCCGAGGTAGTCAAGAGACGGAACCTTTCGGCCAGAAATTGGTCTGGCAAGACTTCTTACGATGCTGACGACGATTCGGACAACATTTCCGATGACAGCTCCGAGGATGACTATTACGGCGACAGTGATTCATTTCTATCGGAAGAAAAGCAACCATCGTCAACGCCTCCAACTGCCATTAACTCTAACTCGGAGGGCTCGGCATCTGACACTTCGTCGTCGGAACCCTCACCTACACAAATGGAAGTAGGCTCCCAAGAATCTCTATCGTCAGGAAGTCACAGCTCCACCCCGCTCCGACGCAGAATAGCCTGGTCCGACGGTATTCCGGAAAATGAAAAACCGCGCGAGTACAAGAGAGAGATAAGATTTACGCGAACCAAAAACCTCAAGGCGGTTTCCTTACCGTTACAGCTCGACGACATTCCCGAGCTCCTCCGCGAAGAGTTAGAGGTCCTGCTTTTGGATAGTCCCATCGGTACACCCCTGGAAAGCCTCTTCCTACAACTGGAAGAACCCGAGTGTTATTTCTGGAAGACCAAACGATATGTGGATGTCAGGATGAAGACGGAACGATGTTGCGCTAATAGAATGGATCCGTACCACGATGACACGGATGAGCTGGAGGAGGAGGAAGACGAGGAGTTTCGCGTCCGGAGACCACCTCTTAGACGTGCTGACGGATCGAGATATTCTATTGAAGAGGAAGGCGCCGAAGAGATGGCTATCCCCATTCACCGTGATGAGGAAGAGGATGACGACGACGACGACGAAATCTACATGGACTTTGGAGATACCTCTCCAGTAATTAACCACAACAATGAGCCCGAAAGTGGCAGTAATTCCACAACTCCATCAGCCTCCGACCCGCAACACTTGAACCTCGGATATGGTTATTTCCATCCAGTGGACCCAGAAGATGATCCCTATGATTCAGACCGAGAACCAGATACAGATCCACCACTATTCAGTTCTGATTTTTTTGCCAACCTTGCTCTTCGCAGACGTATCGAGGACTTTCTTTGAAGGTCGCCATTATTTGGGTAATATGAAGAAAAGGGTGCTTGGGAATAAGATGGAGGCATCAGGATACTTTGCTTGGCAGTCTAGATTGTATTTAGATTTAGAGGTGCTCATGCCATTGCTATGGAGACTAATAAATGCGCTTTTGCGGGAATTTTCAATATCGTTGTTTGTGTGAGTTCTTACAGTAATTTTGCTTGCCGTGCACTCGAAGCTAGATACAGTAGTTGGAGCAACCCATCAGTTGCAAGAAGTCACTTATCAAGCTCCCCTTCGTATTTTTTGCAAGTGTTTCTGGTTGGCTATCAATAGAAGTACGGTAGAAGGCACGTTCGAGAAGTTATCCTTTAAAAAAGATAGATGTGCTCTCAATCCAACACTTGAAGACTTCTCCATCCCTATAATCATCACCTTCTCCGCCATAAACACCCTCGGCGACTCCCCCCTTTTCCTCGCCCTTTCACCCCTGCCGAGTATCGAGACCCGAGGATAATAAGCGAATGTAATCCCTGCCGCACATCCCGGCAACTTCATGCTTTGTTTCGG
This sequence comes from Hymenotorrendiella dingleyae, assembly GCA_003988905.1. NCBI lineage: Eukaryota > Fungi > Ascomycota > Leotiomycetes > Helotiales > Helotiaceae > Hymenotorrendiella > Hymenotorrendiella dingleyae. The sequence goes on from QYAP01000237.1 coordinate 52,090, forward strand.
GAGCAAGGGAGCCAGCTCTTGGGTGCGGGTAATGAAGAGTTATTTTTGGATTTATGCTTATGCTGGGGAGAACAGGGAAGTGTTGAGGATTGGCAAGAGAGATGTTTTTTTGGCTCGTTGGAGTATGAGGGCATTTTAGAAAGGTGTATTACTCGTGGATGTCACGAGTTCAAGATAATGACTTCCCAGACTCAAACCGCGCCCGTTTCATCGACAACCACATCCCCCACCAAGATGATCACCTCCGCCAGTTCATATGTGCACTGCACATCTTCCATAATGACCTCAGTTCAACACCCAAAAAACAAACGCAAGATGTCTACTCCAAGCTTGAAAATTTGGAAAAATGCATGAGGTGGAGGAAGATGGGAATGTATTTTTATCATACACGACGGCAAGCTTTACGCTTGGACTCGGAAACAAGGTGTTTCCGTGGCAGAGGTGCGAGCATAAGATGATACTTTTATGGGAACCAGGGCTCGCCGAAATACACTCTCGAGGACAAGAATGAAGAAGAAGGCTATGTACTTAAGCATTCTCTTGGGTACGATTGAAAGGCTGTCGATATTGTCGAAATGTTTTCCAGAAATTGCTTGTTGTTAATGGCGGTAGTGTTGTATGGTTCTGCGCGTAAGTAGAGGTTGAATACCGGTAGATCCCAGGAGAAAGTACCTATGCTGATGAGGTCTAGACTCAACACCAATATCAGCAGCAAAAAGAGCCATGTTCGGCATCGCCAACGGAACGTCACTGAGAATTCTACCCATTGGTGACTCCATTACCTACGGCTATAACGAGCCGAGTCTCAGTTCCTACCGCCGAGATCTAGAGTGCTACCTCTACACGCGCGGCAGCGGCGTTCAGTACATCGGCTCGCAGAAAAGCGGAACTTGGGCGGACGATGCGAATGATGGGTTCAGCGGGCAGCGAATCGACGAGATTGGCGAGGATGCGAATCCTGAAATTACCGGGGAGCTAAAGCCGAATGTTGTGCTGGTACATGCGGGGACAAACGATATGATTCAGGACTATAACTCTTCAACGGCACCGGACAGGCTCGGAGCTCTCATCGATACGATCCACACTTCAATTCCCAACGGTGTGATATTCGTCGCGCAAATCGTCCCGAATAATGACACGGCTGTCAATGCTCGGATAGAAACTTACAATAAGGCCTTACCAGCGATCGTGAAGACGAGGTCGGATGCTGGAGTTGCAGTGAAACTAGTTTCCATGAGCGCAGTGGAGGTTGGGGACTTGGTGGATGGTACTCACCCAAACGCTACGGGCTATTTGAAGATGGCGAATGCGTGGTTTCCGGCTATTGTGCAGGCGGGAGATGATGGGTTGATTAGTGCGGTGACGGGGAACTTTACAAATGGCGGCGCGAGTTCGATGTTGGACGGTGGGGGATGTGCTAGTTTGAAGGGGTGAAGGCGGCTGTGACGAGAGAGGCGCCAACGACATAATGATAATGACTTGAATTACCTACCGAGGAATCGACTCCGACTTCAAGAGAGAAGCTATGGGTAGGATCTAGATTCGCTTAGACGGGTACTAGAAACAAAGCCGTACCTACCTAAGTAGTAACGGATATTTCAGATTACTGTACATACCAAGCCAAAAATACACATCTGAATGATTTCCCGGGCTGTAATCGCCGCTGAACAGAGCAGTAATGTGAAGCGCTCAGTGCCAGTGTAAATTCATGTCATTGAGGGAGTTTTTTAGTTGATACTCTCAATGTTCAGCAATTGTAAATGTGCCAAAAAACAGGTAGGCTTTCCGTGCACGAGAAGAAATACACACATGACCTGCGGTGTCGTGCGGGATTGGCAGTAAACTCATTGCCATTCAAGTTCGCATGATGCAGACTTTGTGTAATGGAGCGCTTTTCAAAAATAGTTCAGGAAAGACTTGAAAAGGGGAGGGGGGGGGGGGGGGCCTTGACGGTGCATATGGTCTCCCCGTGCAGGACTCGGTATCGAAAAGTATCCTGCATGCGGCCCAGAGATGATATACTTTACCAATAGCACGACCCCGCACTTCCCCAAGAGATCCCGAAAGTTCAAGATGCGGGGATGTCAATTCGATATGCTTTCCGAGTGGAAAGCCTCTTGCTGCAGGCATGCATTAGCTTTGTGCTCTCTGGAACCTTGGAAGGAGCTGTCCGGTGGCTCGAAGTATATGTATCTCACAAGGAAGGAGCGAATGGAGGAACTCACCTCCAACCATTATTGCTTTCAATTCCAAATCATCCGCATAATTGAGTTCGAAGCTTGAGCCCTTTGACTTCAAAACTTCAAAACTTCAACACCAGAAAACCCCGCAAAATGGCACCATCAGACACCTTGCCCAACGGCCTTCGCGATGTCAATCGCTTCATCACCACTCATGCAGATTCTGGGAAAGCAATATTCTCGGACGCAGTCCCTCCTACCGCAAGATGGCAGGATATTGGTAGCGGTACCTGCAACTTCTTCCTGGGCTATACGACTCGCACATTCCCTGTCAACTTGAACTCTTCGGACCCAAAAGACGAGAAAGCTCTGCCTCATGATATTGAAAACTATAGCACGGAATTGGAAAGTCCTCCAGGATTGTCTGTTAGCAGTGGTAAGTTCCAAACAATCATTAGCAGACAACCATTTGCAAACTTGAACTGAGCTGGCGCTGACAAAAGTAACTCGCAGGCACCGTATGCCGATTCGTCGATTTTCCCCCAGGAAAGAAACCCATGATGCACAGAACGGTCTCCCTTGACTATGGTGTGGTGTTGGAAGGATCAATGGAGTGTCATTTGGACTCGGGAGAGGTTAGGACAATGCATAGAGGCGATGTATGCGTCCAACGCGCGACAAATCATGCGTGGAAAAACGTAACGGAGAATGAGGGATGGGGTCGAATGATGTTTGTCCTCGTCGGTTCGGAGGAACCAGTTGTTGGCGGCAAGAAACTTGGTGAGGATCTTGGGCATGACATGCCGAAAGAAGTTCCGAGCAGTGACTGAGATGGAGATGCCGTTTGCTGAGATAGCAGTTGCTGATATTGATGCACTGATATGGTCGAACACGAACCTAAGGATGATGAGTATTATTAGCGTTGCGATGTCCATGAGAATCAATGAATGCTGGAGAATTATCCAACCCCGAATCTCAATCCAAAGGATGTGTTGAAATAGTCAAGATTGATTTATGTTGTTACGCTGTAGTGACGGGTTAACATCAAATCTCGTCGGGACCCGGAAAATACCCAGTCAAAGCGTTCAGGGCTCCGCATTCTCCACAAAAATCTCGACTTCGAATGATCAGCCAACACCCAACAACCTCCGCCCATCGATAGTCTGACGGGTCGACAATGCAACAGTGCAACAAATCGGAGACGGCGACCTGCGACCACTGATGTGCAAGCCAGATTATCGCTCGAAGTTCGCTCGAAGTTACAGGACAAACGGGGTAGGAAACGGCAGCATACCGGTATGTGCCACGGCATCATTGCCTTCACCCTCATTTCTATCAGAGAAGTACAGAACTTTTTTTTTCGGGTGCATTATACTGACCACCTTTTATACCTACAGTTACAACCCATTCCAGGATGCAAAATGTCGCCTTCTGCGAGCGACAAAGCGGTGGAGCGAACAGAGCTGGCCCGATCGGCGGAGGCAAACAATTGAAGGGAGTATGAGAGTACCGGTATTGGCCATGATATGATGAATTCCAGCTACGCATGAGTCGAGAGATCATATCGCCAAAGTCTGTGGCTGGAATTGTTTTGTATGGGAATTATCTTTTGGCGGTCGGATAAATAATGCCTTGGGCAAGCACCGAAGCGATAAATTTCAAGAGGGTAAGTTAGATGTGCAAAAACACCTATTTCTGATCATATCGCCAACACATTTTTTCCTATTCACTGGGCTGCTAATATACGTTACGCCAGTGCCTCCAACGTCAGTCATCATTGCATGCAAGTTCTGTACTGTACAAGAAGCATATGCTGCACCACGCCCTAGATATTCGCCGTAACTCCCGGCATCAATTTCTCCAAAATCTCCATCAACTCCTTATACACCCGCTCTTGCGTCACCTTTCCTTCCTCGCTTGTTACAAATGGACTAGGATCTTCTACCTTGCAACGATTCAAATACTTCCCCATACTCTCTTCGCCGGCAGTACCGCCATGTACCAGTGTCCTACTTCCCTGCTCAGCGGTTCGAGCTAGCAGAAACTTCATGATTGCAAAAACAATTACTGTTATACCCGTAGCTTGTCTCGATAAACTCGTTCGGCAAAGCCCCGGGTTTATGTAGTTGATGATGACTGGCTCCTCGGCATGCCGACCTATTTGCATCTTTGATGCTAACTCGCGGACTACGAATACCTCCAGAAGTTTGGAAGTTGGGTAGCGATTTTTGATGTATTTGGGGTCGTTTGAGTTCAAGGTGTCGAAGATGGAATCTTCGTGGCGTTCCTCTAGTGTGGACTGCTTCTTGTTAGCAGAAATTCTGATGATCCATGTTGAGAGCAGGGACCGGGTATCACGCTCTACTTACAAAGGCATGAGTTTCCGAGGAAACAATTGACAAATGCGGCACGATCCCGTACTTCTTTCCACTGGCCCTCAGAATAGGCAGCATTTGCAAAGCCATCAAGAAAGTCCCCACAACATTCACTGCAATCGTAGCCTCCATCCCCGACATCTCCGCATAGTCAAACCCGGCAATCCCCGCATTCTCGCAAACAACATCCAATCTCTCCAACTTTGCAGCTCTCTGGCAAAATTCCGTCACAGAATCCCAATTCCCCACATCGACCTGCCAGACTTCACAGATTCCTGGCCGACCAGTGCTAGATTCAATGTCTTTGACGGCATGTTCTCCTTTCTTGATTGAGCGACATCCTAGGATAACTTTTGCGGCTCCGAGACGGACAAAGTGCCGGGAGGCTTCGAGACCGAGGCCGATGTTGGCACCGGTTACGATTATTGTTTTGTCTTTGAAGGAGGATTTGGGGTAGGGGAGGGGAAGCCATTGTTGGACGGGGAAGGGGATTTTGGAACTCATCGCGAGAGGTAGGTTGATGGGTTGAGAGGTTATGTGATGGTAAAATTAAGTTGAGAGTGCGAAATATTCCATAGGGTTTTTTGCTTCTACATATATAGTAGGCACCTACGTATTTGAGAGCTCTTCCTTTGTTCTATCGCCAGGTATGGTGATATCGGCGTTAAGCACATTCCATCCAATGCTTGCTTACCTCCATCTCGCGCGATTATCCTATTTAGGTTACTCCACCAAATGCTTGGCGACCCGGATTTAACGTAGGAGATATGGCAAGCTGATCGACCCCTTCGTAATAACTTATCATACTTGTCGATTTGGAGCTAGCATTGATAAAGAGTACCCTCTGTTAAAACAGGGTCGGTAGGGGGTTCTATTGGTCTTCTCGAAACTAAAGACTCGAGCTTCGAAGGGAGAGTTGATGGAGGATTCGAATTCTGAAGAGCGCAGTCTTGATTTGGCGCTAGAACCACCCTGAAGGCCTGAATATACAAGGGTCACTTTTCTATCAATGCCACCCCTAAATCGGCGAGTACAAAAAGTTGCTACGATAGATACGCAGCTAGCTCAATTGATTTGAGCGCTGTGAATTGGACGGATTTTGGTCAAGTCTTTTTTTGGGACAGAAGGATTATCGGCAGCGATTTGAAGAGCTCTCCGCTAGCGAATCGGGGGAGAAAGATGGAAGATCGATGCCAGTTTACAAGGGCGAACTTTTGGTCGATTACATTTGAAGTGCGATTATATGAGTTGATTTTCTAATGTGTTTTGGTTCTTTTAGGCAGTACTGTACTCTGGCTAGAATTGCATAGGAGGCACTGACGATGGAAATTCGCAACAGACTCTTTCATACGGAGCCTATTTAAGATAACTAAATTGGCTGCTCAACAGGGAGGAAGCAATTTCACACTTTATTCCAGCGTCAAAGGATAACTAGCAACATCACGACGAGATGTTGGTTTAGTACTAACAGCACTATGAGCTCCTCGGTACTATATACAGCTTTACAAATATTGAGATAATTCACTACCTCGATTTTTCCGATGAGCAAAAGAGATCCCGGAAAGGCCAACCGAATAATTGTAGAAATTGGATTGTCAAGCAACTACAAGGAAGTGTTCGCGGCTATATCTAGCATTGAAGATATAGGGCAGAGAGTTCCGAGCAAGACATTCGGCGCTTGAGGATATGCTGATATACTGACATACGATATGAACAGGTAGAGGGAAAAGGTGTTCATCTCTATTTGGTCATACTGTAAAAGCTGGCTTGGAGAAACGAAGCGTTGTAGATAAAATAAGCTTTTCTCGCGGGAGTCTGCCGACGAACCAACGGTGTGTGCCGGGCACCAACGTCAACTCACCCGTCAACTCACAGCTAATTCACCACAACATCGTCATATTCTTCAACATTGCCGCATCGCGGAATGTACAACAAGACTCCCATCCTCCCGATTTCGCCATCTTCATTCATCGTCGATCCTACTACATCAGTCAGCATAGTAGAAGAATTTGGATTATCTGGGGGCAAACGGAGGGATGTTCGGTGCGATGTCACAGGAGAAGTCGGGGCCGTCCGGGCACGCTTTGACAGTACACGAACTGTTTCAGGACAAGCTCCTGACGAAGAAACAAGAATATTGGCAAACGGGCGGGCTAGAAGGATCTGCAAAGTTTCTTTGCAGTGTGGCCTCGGCGCCTCGCGCAAAAAAAAGCTTATCAGGTTGATCCAGCCTCATACAGTACCAGGCCGGGATGGCCTCCCCATGCTTAATCAGATTGGATTTATGACGATACCATAAGGAAGCTTAACAGGCCGGCAGGATCAATTGCAGGTCCAAGATTCTTTCAAGTGGCCTGTTGATTCGGAGAATTACCGAAAGTTGCGGGAAAAGCACGTCAAGTTAAGCTTATCAAGTTGACGCCGTCGTGGACTCCCGATCAGCCCACAGAGGTGTGCTTGCTACGCGTATGGTAGTAAGTACGCCTTGGACTTTGATATGTTTCTAGGAAACAACAGTTGAAATTCCAATTACTACGCGCGCGGGGGCTTGTCCTCTGCGGACGGCATCGGACTGATAAATACATCAGCCTAGCGGCTTCATGAGTGGTGTTTAGCACTCTCTTCCCCCCTCAGATTTGCCCATGGCCATCGACTTTTCTAATACGAGAATCGCAATGGCAGCTAGTGTGCTGTCGTCCCATATTTTTTTTTTACTTGCTATAGAGTTATTCTCCGACTGCTCTACCCAGCGGGATGGATATGAGCAGGTCGCATTCTCTTTTGCGATTGGTCAAGCGAAACAATTTCCAAACAATTTTCTTCCGCAGTCGCTTCTCCTTATGACGATGGAAAGCAATGCAATTACAATATTACCAGTGCAGCCCCAGAAATGATCATAATTTACTGGCACCTTTCTCCCAGTAGATTTTCCTAGCACAGATAACCTAATCGTCTTTGCACTGCTCCCCAGTGCTTTATTGCCGGTCAAGTACAGTTCACGATACAAACCGGTCTGAATGGAACTTGGCTGTCGATCACTTAGTTCTGCCTTGCAAGTGTTTGAATTTTGTACCTAGACACCTTGCTTCAAAAATACCGTGGCAAGATAGATCGCTTCCTGTTTGGGTTGTGCTAGCTGCACAATGTCTTACTTATCATGCGGGAGCTGAAAGTTGCATGCCGAGTAGAACGTTTCGCTCGAATTTTGTCATTGCACGACTTCGTCGTACTGAATACGCTACAGCATTTTGACGATTCACATGTCCGTCTGAAGTTCTATGTCGGTGGATTCGTCCCACTCAAAGCGTCAACACGCGATTAAGTTATTCCTAAACGAACACTCTGCACAGACTAGTCTCAAATTCTCAAGTTGCTCCCTTTTCGGGAAAGCCACAACATCTGGTTCTGGCGATGAGCATATCTTAAATACATGTCTCCCGCCTCACCATTTTCCCCTTAGTCAGTTCAGAAGTGCAGGCCAAATCAGTAGCATCCGATTCTTTCTTTCGTCGTTCTATTCTTAGCACTTTCTTTTCAAGTTGCCTCTTTTCTTATACAATCGATAATATTCGAAATCATTCACGATGCAGGTCTTCGCTCTTTCCCTTTTATTTGGTGCTGCTCTTGCGCATCCAGCGGTTATTCGAGCCGAAGAGGCAAAAGCATCAGCAGCTCCGATGGCTGCCGCTCCTACCCCAAATGGCACCCTACCAGCCAACGCAACTCAGTGTTCCGCCCAAGTTCTCGCTCTCGCATCTGGTATTCAGGCCAATATCGACGTCCAGGGTAACGAGTTCGCCGGTGCATCTACCCTCAATGCAATGCTTATGGAAAATCCCGTGGACCCCACTCTCTTTGCGGCTGCCCAAGGCTCCTTGTTAGGCTTCGTCAAACAGGGCATCGTTATCAGAATGAACAACCAGAAGATCGCACCAGCAGGCAATGCCGCCCTTCCCGGTTTGGCAACAGTCGCCACGGCTCAGCTTACGGAGATGAATCTGACTATGTCCATTGGCGTCGGTGGCGTAGACTTCGCAAGAGATAACAAGACTGTCACGGATTTGTTGGGCGACTTTGCAGGTGGAAAGGTTCAGAACCAGAAGAACCTTGCTGCTGTATGTTATTCTTCCACCCTTTTAGCCGTCTTTCGTGTACAATTGCTAACATAATTCTATAGGCGATTCAAGGATGCACAATGCCAGCAGGAGCCATGGCCGGTTTGACTATGGGAGCTGCAGCAGCTATGCCAATGGGTGCAGAGCCTGGAAAGCCGGGAGCTGAGCCTGCTATGCCTATGGGCGCAGAGGCCGGAAAGCCTATGGGAGCTGAGCCAGCCGGTGGCAAGCCCTCTGCCTCTCCAAGTATGGCTCCTGCAGCTAAAGCCACCAAGGTCGTCACAAAAGCATAGATATACCAATTTTAATTTCAGCAAAAGACCGTTCACAGCTCGGCAAAGGAGGAACTCAAGTTGGGTAATCGTCGCCGGCGTGGTTCTGGTAGCCACCTCGAGTTCCTCCATCTATTGTTTAATCATTGTAATGTCTGATGGAGTAAAAGCGTTGGAGCGTTTGTGTTTTCTTCTCTTCGTTTTATGATATCCGTCGCTTGGTTCTTGTTCCAATAGTTTCCTTCTGTTTCTGGTACCGCATTTCACTTGGCTATCCTTGGATGAGGCCGCTTGCCCCTTTTTTTTGGTATATAAGACTGTATATTAATGAAAACCTACCATCTATATCTTCTTGTACATACTGTAGCTTATTTCCTTTTCTCTATGATATTTCCAATTATAATATTAATACCTTGTCACTCATTAACTATTGCTGATATTGGATCGAACGCAGTTCGCAAGATACATTCGGCTTCGCATTCGGCATTCGGAGAGGTTGATGTCTTGAATTCAATGTTTCAATGTTTCGAGCTACCCGCTGTTTCGATTTCCGTGAGCATGGGTCAAGTGTTTCCCCCTTTCGCTTGCGAGGAGGGACGTGCTGCTAAGCGAGACGCCAAGATCTATGATATTCCAGCCCCACCAATCAGTCATAGCGTCTTTGCGAACATGTTATGCAGCCATTGCTCAAGTTCAGTATCCTTGTTAAATATGGCATGCATAGATATATACCATACGAGAAAGTAACGCGATTATGCCCTATATTTGTCCTACATTTAGACTGCAAAATCTATCCTCAAACGGAGAAGAGACACAACCAAGGCTAAATTATTCGGCAGCAATAGGCGTGGATTTCATACTTGTTGTGGAGTTTCGTCAATCGGAGTCCGACTTAATCCACTATCACCAGGCCTTACATTCGGCCTTCGCTTCGCATGACAGACTCTTCACCTAGCTCCTCTTTTCACCTTCTCACTTCTTTTCTTGGTATGAGCACGACCTCTCCTAACTTTGAGGGGGTTAAATCACCCTTTGTCTCGACTTCTTTTTCCCTAGGCTCTTCGAGGTAAATCTCAAGAACCAAACTTTCTCAGTTTCTAAAAAGGACCGACGCTGCCTCTCAGTCAGGCCGAATGTCGATTCCAACGTGAGCGACGCCGGAAACCCCATAGACAACCTTCTTCCGTGGGTCTCTCAATACTGATATTTGATATCACGATGGAATCAAATCCTCTCACAGCCTTGACGCTTTGTGGCTCCTTGTATCTTAGCTCCCTTCCCATTGTCATTTTCTCATCTGCCATGTTCCCAAATTGATTCGGTCCAGATCGATCGTGAGGACTGAAATTAGGCAAACGACTCTCGTTCTTCATCCAATTTAACAGTAGACGGTACGTTACTACGTTGGGATACTTGTAGACAAGGCCTTGTGAAAGATCCAAGAATCACTGCGTAGCAGAGGGCGTGGGTGGTGAATGGCAAGATACGCGAGCCCCCCGCAAAAAAAAACCAAAAACAAAAAAGAATCGCACCCAACAAACCAACTGCACCAAAGAGTACCCTATATAAATTCCAAAAACACAAATTTTTTCGTCGAATCAGCAACTCCGAAAAAAGACCCGCTTGACAACCGGGCGCTAGTCGCCACTCCCGCCGCTGATTCGCCAGCTTCCCGCTTGCCTCCTCTGAGACTACTTAGGAGATGGGGCGCCTCGTCGCTAGCACACTGAGTCGACTACTCGGTGTCTAAACTAGTAAAGAGCGCACTGTGAGGTGTAAAAACTATCGATCTCTAAAAATGCCGTCGCGGTGTTTTCTAAACCCTGGCTTCGGCTGGGGTGGAGTTTTGCTGTTTTTTTTGGACGGTAGATTTTTTTGTATTTGATAATAATGCAGGAATGGTCAGCGAACGGTACTCGGAAAATGCGACGAGCTATTACTTGAAGAGTAAATGCAATGATTTCTAAGACCAGGAATATGATTCCTACTGGATATAGGATATGGCTGCGGTCAGCTGTGCTAGAACTTAGAGATAATGTCTCTCGTAGAATGTTTATAGTTTCTTGTGAGAACATATTGTTAGCGATAATGGAGCCTTATTCTACCTTGGTCTGGTGCATTTGGAGATGAAAAGATCAAAGCTGTGACGTCGAGAAGTATGCAGATCTAGACCTGGACATTCGAAGTTCCTAAATGTCGTGGTGGTTTCATTCCCATGAGCGAATTTGCAATCTCGATGGCAAAGGTCTCTTGGAAAATACCTCGATGAGAAGAAAGTCAAGTTCGATCGCTCAAATATATGTCGTGCCCCCAGGCTTTGATTGGCGAGGGAGTAGGAAGTTAAATTGTGGGGACCAAGATAGTAGCTGAATTTGGTTCTTGTAAATTGACTTGCATAATCCTCTGCGAATCTCCTTCCTCTCTTGTAGTAACTTATCAATTGGGGTATTTCTCTCAACGTGAACATGCCGTTTTCCTTCTTGCCAGACTTCTCACCACACCTCGTTTCCTGATGCCCCCATCCTCTAACCTCTCCAAATTCCTGCTTCCAGATATGAACCATTCCTGCTTGCGAAGCTTCTGTCTGCCCTGAAAAGAAAAGGACCAGTAACCTCATCCAAGCCCGGCCTCGACCCATCCAACATAACTCCAAAAATTCCCTCAAATATCCAGAACAACAGTTCAGCAGACCCTCCACTGCCATTGAATCCAGTACTGCATCAGAACCAATCTCCGATATATCTTTCACCCCGCATTCGGCGAGTTCTCGATCGTATTAAAACGACGTCTCACGCTCATCTCGGTATCCTCAGAAAAACTCCCATATGCCCTCTTGCTATGCCAGGGTGAGCTCAAAGTTGCCAAAAATCTCGAACCTTTGATAGAATGTACGATAGGTCGAAAGGTCGGCATACACGCAGCGATGAAGATTGTACCGGGTTCAGCGATGGTGTAGCAAATCAGCTCGACCGATACCCAAGTTGGATCCAGGTATACATTTGCGCGAAAGAAGACGACTGAGCGGAGGGTCGAGGCTATAATGCCGCTGTGTTATTGTCAGTGGGAGCCAAACCTATCGTTTTGTTGAAAGAAGGGGGATAGGAAAGTGTTTTATTTGGGAGAAACTTACATGGAGGCTGTGAGTAAGGTAATCAGCAGTCCGATTTTATCAGACCTGGCTATCTTCAAGTGCCATATTGTAGGCAATGGGAGCAGCAATATCATCACATCCGTGATAACATTAGGTAGCGATGGCCATTGGAAGCCATCCTTAGGATTTTCGTTGCAATGTTCTGCCCCTAGTCCTTGCATCGTGACTTCCCAGAGATCATGCAGAGGAACGCATTGAGTTAGCGCGAGTAGGCTGCAAATAATAGCCACGAGGATGATAATGACCATCAGGATGTAAGTGATCCACCGAGCGATTGGTCTGTGGCCACGGGGGAATATACGCAGATAGAGACAGAGGATTGTTGCCTTGGAGAAGAACATGGCCCAGCTATACGTGACTGGGATAACGACGTGTGCATCTATGGTGAGAAAGATTAATTTGTTTAAGTCCTCTGCGAGGATGACAGGGGTGTGACGTCCTACTCCTCCGTAGGGAATGGCAACTTAAAATCTTTCTATCAGTATGAAATGCATTCTAGGGGGTGAGGTTGGTACTTACGGAATGATGGGACGATGACTGCAATGTTACATATGAGGGCGGGAATTATCATGAAATCATCGTAACCAAAGGGAACTGGCTTCATGTACCGAGAGACCACTCGAAGACTGAATGCTAACAATTCGAGGACCAGGAATGTAATTCCTATTGCCCATAAAATGTGGCTGCAGTTGGCTGTGTAGTACTCTGGAGGCATCGGCCCGTCTGGTATCCATATGCCATCGAAAATCATGGCGTCCGTCCGTCTTGAGTATCACTGTTCTCAAAAGTTATATTAAGATCAGTCTTCGAAAAATTATTAGACAGGCGTTGAAATCTCGAAATCCCTGGAGGTCAAACTCGAGCATCAGGGTGTCTTTTAAGGAACGACACAAGGGAGGCAAGAAGAGAAAGTTCCCTTGATCTTATAAGCCCAGTTATTACACCCCGGAATCCTGAAAGTCAAACTTCATGTACTTCCAAGATCACGTACCTGCATAGCCCTGCCACGAACTTGGCTCCTTGTGCGATCGATCTCCGCATAGCGGCATAGGCTATAGGGCAGAATGATTTTTATTCCGTAAGCGTAAAGCTGCCTGACAACTTGTAGGTATTGTTACCCAGTGTGATAGCGACAATGACCTCTTTCAGCGCGGTGCATATGATAACCAATTTTCGAAATTTGAATCAGGGAGTAGCAAAGGGGTATAATCTCGCGGTCTCGATGTAGACTGGGCCGAATGCAATCCACGAAGGCAATCATATAAGCATCCAGGACAAAATTCTCGCCACATTCACTTCTCAACCTCACTTTGCGATACCAATTCCATCGCCCAAACCCGGGCGATTCTCTCTCTCTCTCTCTCTCTCTCTGCCAACCCTAGCCAACCCGCATAGAGCTTATTCACAAGAAATCATGATCCGGATCTTACTCTTATCTTTTATATGGTGTATAAATGAAACAGTATTGACTTCCAAGGTTTGAACATAACTTTAAAATATGAAGAACAAGGCTCGGAAGAGAAAGTAGTTCGGCAACACACCTTGTCCCATCTATTCATCGATCACTAAATCCTCAGAAGCAGGGATACTGCTGTGGCGAGAAATTCAGATACCGTATGTCAAAACCAGACATAGGTCGCGTGCTTCGTGGGGAAACCCATCCTTCACCCCTCTGAACGTTTGGGGGAATAAAAAGTGTGAGCATCACCCTGATTGGTTTGTAAGACTCCGCAGGGACTTCAATTTGTGGTGAAATAAACGAACTTTGGAAGAAGGGATTTCGATTCGACAATTCACGGCGACTCGAGTCACTCGTTCGAAATTCGTAGACCTGTTCGGAGCCGGAAAAAGACCATTCCCTTTCCCTCTGGATTTCACCATGCCAGATCATCCTCTCGCTGAATGCAGGACGCCTGTTGAACTGTTCGAAGGGTTCTAGAAGGAGGGGTAATAGCACGAACGGTACTTCGGTTAAGCTTCTAATTCTGGCTGGATTAAAAAGCGTATATTCGATGGATCTTCCCTCCTACGGCAGGCTTGGATTTTGAGGATACCGGTATACTCCGATAAAAGGCCCTATTCTCCGGAATGATAACAAATAGCTCATCTAAGAGTTTTGAAAGAGAGTATGGAGGGAGGTACCGTAAAGGTTCGTCGAACTCCGAAACTTGGCATGCGGGGGCGGCCTTAAAATCGCAAGTGCCTGATTGAGGTTCGTCACTCGTTTATTATCGTTAATTATCTGATTCGTCGCCCACCCCTAAGATCGGAAACCTGACCGAAACTCTACGGTAGTTGGGTTGGATGGTGTGGTGTAGTTGGTTCGTTGGGGTTGAGAAAAGTGAGGATATTCCTAGTTTGGTATCGATTATAAGATTTTGCGCAATCTACCAGTAACGGCCTCGGCGGAACGCAGCCGACCTCCGCTAAGATTGGATTTTGGGCACCGTATTTCGTATACACCCTGCAAAACTTCTCAAAGAGGGAATTTTGGTTAAATAAGTAAAGTACGAGTGTAATAGGGCCGACGCGGGGCAAAAGGCAATCTAACCGTGCGCCTCGTCGATTCCCATCACTTGGCGCACGGTTAGCCGGAGAACTTGATGTTCCTCACGTGGTACTGCCTCACGTGGTCAAAAATCGTTGCGACTTGATTTCCCCATTCTCCCTGACCAATCACACCCCACCGCACCCTGCTGACCCGACCTCGCGCCAGGAGCCGAGGCCGAGGTCCAACTCCAGCATGCTCTGATCTGAAATCCCCGGATTATTCGCAACGCTAAATATTAATCACAACCCTCATACACAACTCACCGCCTGTCCCACTCCTACGCATCCTCTCTACAAAACTCCCTATATCAAGCCTTTGAAAATCTGCAAATCGAGCGCGACAATAAGCCCTAGGAAAGACAAGACAGGAAAGATGTCGAAACAATTCACCCTCAACGAAGTCTCAGCGCATAACAAAGATTCCACCGATGGTTTATACATCATCATCGACTCGGGCGTCTATAATGTCACTGGTACCTTTCCCCCTCCTCTTCCCTCCCTCCTCCCTGCTCTTCCCCCTCCTCGGTTTCCCTCAAACCAGAGGACACCCCCGGGCTCGCTGCGCTTGCGAGGGTAGAGCTAACATCCTCACGAAACAGACTTCATAGAAGAACACCCAGGCGGCTCCAAGATCCTCCAGCGCGTCGCCGGCAAAGACGCAAGCAAGCAGTTCTGGAAATACCACAACGAGGGCGTGCTGAAGAAGTACTCGGAGAAGTTGAAGATTGGGAGTGTGAAGGAGGAGGCGAAGCTGTAGATCGTGGTGAGGTGGGAGGTTTTGGTGGTGGAAGTAGATGTCGGGCCATGTTCCGCGAAGAGAGTTTGGGAGGGGAGGAGAGAGGGGAGGGGGAGTTGGGAGCGTGGCACATGAGACGTACATATGATTAGATGACTGGGCGGGCGTTTAGATGTGGTTGTGTTATGCGGCTTTTTGTCGCAGAATGATAATGAGATTGGATATCCTCATTGTGCAAGCGAGCATCCTGATGGAAAGCGGGGAGGGGGCTAGTGGGATCAAGTATCAAGTCGTGCTCGGTAACTTCCCATATACTAGACGACCATGGCTGACTGACATTTCGCGCGTTAGAAGTCATTGGAGAGTTGTCCACTTCGTACGCTTTTCACAAATTTGAATGTTCATGAAATGAGGGTTTGCCAAAGATTTGTTTGTCCTCAAGACATACATCTCGCATTACTATCATATCATCCGCTATTCCCCTAAAATAACAACCCACCCAACAGAGCACCGCCCACCAATCCACCCGCCAAAGGAACTCCCAATCCACCACCATAACCAAACCCAGGCTGTCTCCCATACCCCATACCAGGCCTCAAAACCCTCACATTAGGATTTCCATACGCAGGTCCCCCAGCACTCCAACCATACCCTCCTCCACCATAACCCAAGCGTCCAGGATATCCACCACCCATGCCTCCCATCCCATAACCACCACCGCCCATTCCAAAACCTCTGCCAGCTGCTGGATTCGGCGCTTCAAGATAGACTTCCTTCCCATCCTTATCGCGACCCAGAAGCTGAGGCTGGCCAGTCTCAATAGCACGGGACATGGCCTGTCGAATCTGACGATGACGCTGATACGCAGCCTCTTCTTCTTGCGCTCTCTTACGTCTCTCCGCTTCCCTTTCCTCATGCGTCGAAGAGGTAAGTTTATCTTTCATCTTACGCGTGTATTTATGCACGCCCTTCAACTCTCCCTCCCCCTTCTCTTTCCTCGGCGGCAAATCATGGTCTTCCTCATCGGAAGTCTCAGCGGCAATATCAGCATGGCTTGGGGAGCTATGCAAGCCTCGTATCTCTGAGCGTTCTGAGGGGGAGAGGGTGTTGAGGAAATCGGGGTCGTCGTAGGGATGGTGCCAGATTGAGCGATGGGGTGAGGCTGTCGTGTCGACGAAGAATTGGTGCTGGGATGCGCCGTCGAATTGGCGGACCCAGCCGGAGGGAAGAGGGCGGGCTTCGTCTTCCATGCTGCGCCGGATAGATGTTGGAATGCCATTTCGTTCCCGCTGGTAGCCTGGGACTCGGAGGTGGGAGGAGTCTTGGGTTCCGGATGAGGAACTCTGGTTTTCGGGCTGTTGGGAGGTTGACGGTGTGGTATTTGACTGGGCAGTTTTGGAATATGGTGGTGGTGGTTCTGAGGGCTCTCCTGCTCCCAATGTGGGAGGATTGGATGATGGAGGGGCTGCCATTTTTGTTGTGGTTGTAGATGATGGCTTCGTCGAAATTAGTATTATTGTATGTCGTTATTTTGACACAGCTTCTTTGGCTGCTTTGCGTAAGTCATTCGTGGTATTTCTTTAAGTTTTGCACTCCTGAAGCAACTTCCGATCCAGCAGTCAAAATCGCCTTCAAGAGCTATTAAGTGCCTGACGTCATCGTTTTCTGTGGCTGACTTCACTTCAACCCGATCGAAACCATAGCCATCACTTGGCGTCTTTCATCGCAATTCTGGCTCTCTCCCACTGGCTGCAGTAGCGGTAGGTAGAGGCCCAGCCATCAAAACCGTACTAGGCAAAGGATACTCTTGTGGTCTGAGTGCCTTGATTTCTGGCTGTGGAGGAACTGGATTCCGACGAGGATCAGAAACTGGTGGATGCGCGAAAACTCGTGCTGCAAAGATTGCACAGATGAAAAAAAGTGAAGAATGCATCTTGCCGTCTGTTGTCACAAAGAGTATGAGGTCAGCTAGTGAGCAGGGAGTACGTATGAGGTGCGAAAGATTCAAATGAGAGCAACGATGATATTGAAAATCAAAACAAAAAACAGCGCAACGATATCACACATATAACAACCAACCCAAGCCCTTATTCCCCTATTCCCCGGCAAAGCAAAGCATGAAGTTGATCTCCGAACTGCAGCACCGTGCTCCAGCAATTATCATATCACACGTGGGCTTGGCATATGCGGGGCACCTCCTTACTCTTGAAGGCATGAAGTCATCACAACGAAGGAATTTGATGGTGAAGATGCGAAAGTTACAGTAAGTGCTTGGTGGCAAACATTTCATGTTGATGAATTGAAAGTAGAAGGTTTTAAATTCTCGAGGAAGTCGAGGAGAAAACCGCGGTTAGTGAGAGATCTAGACGAGATCGCTACTACTGGTATGATCCCCCTTCAACAGCGGTAACCCCCGCACAACACCTTATCTGTGGAGTTCAAAATCGATAAACCAAACATCCGTGAGTTCGTTGGCAAGATTTCGATCTCGTCAAATTTCTTATTGGAAACATTACTTGGCGATTCGGAGAGTGACCCGAGAAACGACATCTCTTGGCGATCTTGAACCTCTTCACATTAATTAATCGTGCCTTCACTTTCCGATCGTAGCGGGGAAGTTCTAGGCCTTGGTTTCCTTGGTTAAATTTTCTTGATATTTTGAAGACTTTGATGAAGATGTCAAAGATTTCAGTATACCTTCTGTCAAGTCGGTTTGCTGAATCTTTTGACTGAGGAAGTCGCAGGATTGAAAGAGGGAGCGAAAGGGAGAATGTACCCATAGCTGGAGTAGCAGAGTATTCCCCACTAGCAGCTCTCTGACTACAGTTCTTTCCAAGTGGTTCAAAGTCTGTAGAATGATCCGCACCAAAATGGCCTTGCTTTTCTCTTTGTTAAAATGCTAATCGATTTCTATGTGCGATTTTTCTCGAGATATTGAATCGCTTTGGCTCGCTCCGTACTCTTCCTGGGAAGAATAAGAACGAGTCAAACCGAGTGACGATCGGTCACTCCCCTTGCCCTTGAGACCCCCTTTTTCGGAATATATCACTTAGCAATAATATGATATTACAGTATCCTCAACTTCGAGGAGGAGGTGAGTTGAGGTAGCTTGAAGTGAGCTATAACAAACTACTTAACTACTCAAGTAGATAGTGAGTTGAGGTGTAGAGTATGCGCAGTGGGGAAGGGCGCACCGACTATTAGTGGGCTTTTAACTTAATGAGTTGAATTTATCATAGTGTTTAGCGATCAAGACTCATATTCAACATCCAGCATGACCTCATCAAGACAAAGCATTCCTCAAACAGCCCTCTCTAATTTCTACTCTCTAAGCTTTGAAATGAAAACGACACTTGATCGCAATTATAACACAATAGCTCCTTAGCGTAAGCATCGTAACATTTTCAGGTCTCAATATCCATGAAGAAAACGAAACCCAATCTAATCTAATAAGAATTGAAGAGTAAAAACTCTCGTTATCTCAATCTAACTTTGAACTGTGAGCTCAAATATAATTCTAGAATCGATCTACATAGTACAGTATAGCTTTCTACTAGTTTTCGCTATAGATAGCTAATTGATATATCTGATTCAAGTATGTCTTCACTTTATCCCCGGCACTTGGCTTCATCATATAATACAAGTAAACAAACACTTCCCCGTAATGTGAACTGCTAAGTATATTACCAATGAGATCTCAACATCTAACTCCTCACACTCCTTCCTTAAAAAAAGATATTTGGTGATAGAAACTTGCTGCTCAAAACATCCTGTTCCAATGCTTTACCTTTACCAGTATCCTCTTCGCGAAGTTAAGACATAGCAATTTCTAAAGATCTCTTATAAGCCTGTTCCTATTACTCTTCAAATAGGTACAGTTAAATAGTTTGGTTTCAATTACTTTCATTTCAATCTTAGGGAAATTTGAATTCATTGAGTCCCTACATAAACACTTACGTATCTCTGGCAGAACTTCAAAATCTTAACGTTACTAGCAGATTATATCGAAATTTTCTAGCAGGAAATATAGTATACCTTTTCGTTCTTCAAATATACAATTTCATCGTTATGATTTTGGGTTCCAGAAAGCTTGGAATATTTCTGAGAGTGGAAGTGAGTTACTGAGAGACTTCGATACTCTCTTTATCTTCGTAAAAGACGTGGTTTTCTAGATGAGTTTGGTTTCTGAGTACTGTACTTGCTCTCTTCCAATTTATGATGTACTGTATGGGATTTCATGTCAGTAGGAACGTAGAGATGTAAAGTGCATGTTGTCAAACACTATCATACAATGAACTGGGTTTTCATGAGTCGTTGTATAGTTTAGTGGTTCACTCTCAAGCTCAAGTTCAAGTTCCAACAGTAGTCGTCCGAATTCCGTGCGCACGGGCCTACAACACCAAAACACCAAATTTGACGAGCGATTCCAAAATATAAATAAATCTTCCGATTTAATTATGGCGCTACCAATACATTTAAACCCTTTACGGACCCTCACCCCCGAACCTCTTAATAGTAAAGAAATTACGATAAAAAAGAAATACAAATTCTACGATGTATTAATTAGAGATGGCGTCACTAAATTATTATGTTTGATTTTAATCGCTTATAAGATTAATAAAAATTGTAGCCGTAAATAGAAAAAATAATATAAGTTTTCAAGTGTAAAAGTAAAGCGGTAAACCCGGAAAATCTTATTTATATTTAGGTATAAATCTAAAGTTATTAAATTGATATATAAAACCCTTATTTCTCTATCTAAAAATGTAACGATGCGGGTTTCCTGGCTCAGGAAGTCGGGTCAACGTCGGGTTCGGTAGGCTATAATGGTCAAGAAGTAAAACAAGAGTCGGGTTCGTT
>QYAP01000238.1:0-53926 GCA_003988905.1 Hymenotorrendiella dingleyae
TGGTGGTAGAAGTGATCAATTGAGGTCTAAGTCCGTGCCCCACTCCTGAATAGTGGCGACAACGTCTATATGGTTCGTAGAGGCCCCACAGGCCCACATAAAGTCTAATCGATACGTACAAGCCAAGATAGGGTAGATCTTGACAAGTATTATTAAAGAATAAAATAATTAAAAATTACTCGGATTATTTTTATTTCTTATATAATTATATTAAAATATATATCTAATTTATATAAAAGAAACTTTATAAAGAAAGAATAATCCTAATAAATATTTATAATATTTTCTTTCTAAGAGATAAAATTTCTTTTATAAAAGAAACTATTAAAACTAATATTTAAAATATTTATAAAAAGATAGAATATTTTACGAATTTGAGAATTGAAAAAATAAATCTTATTAAATTTTAAAAATAAAATATTCTATTAAATAAGATTAATATAAAATTAAAAAGAAACATATTATCTTTTATTATAATTATAAACTAATATCCTTAAAAAAATTTATAATTTAGAATAAAATACTTTTCTAAATTAAATTATTAATATATAAAAAATTAAGAAATTAAAAAACTTTTAAATTTTTTATAATATAAAAAAGCCTTAAATAAATATAGCCCTAATAATGAATAATATTTTTAAAAGTTTTTCCTTTAAAATATATATAATAAAATTTCAAATATTAAACTTATAATTAAAAATAAATTCTTTTTAGCTTTAAATATTCTTCGAATCTTAATAAGAAATATTAATAATATATTAGAAATAATAAATTAGTTTTAAATATATGAATATATCTAAAATAATATAAATAATATTATTTAAATAATAATAAATTAAAATCTAATATAATTAAGATATTAATATTTATTTAATTCTTTTATTAAAAAGATTAAAAATAAAAGAAATAATATAAAATCTGAAATAAAAGTATTATTTTATATAAAAAATATCTCTTTATTCGAAGCTAATAAACTATTATTAATCTTCTATAAAAGGGATATTATAAAAAATTAATATTATATTACATTTTATAATCTAATAATTTCTTCTTATTATAAGAATAAAAGCAATAATTTATTCTAATTTAATATAATAAAAAATAATGAATTTATCGGGAATAGAATTATTAATATTAATCTTAATTCTCTTAAAATAAAAAAGATTTTAAATCTTATAAAAACTATTATTACCCTTAAGAATAAAATTAAAAGAGGATATAAAATAAAGTGAATAAAGTTTTCTAAAATTATTAAATATAATAAATCTAATCCGGCCTTTATAAAGATTATTCGAAACCTAAAAATCTATAATATCCGTATTAAGAAATATAAATTAATAATTAAAGAAAATCTTAAATTATAAGAGAAGATTATAATTAATATAATACCTATAAATAAGAATTCTAATAAATAAATATTATAAATTATTAAGATAATCGATTATAAGAATATATTATATAAAGGATTTAAATAAGAAAAAAGAATTAATAAATAAAGAAGAATTAGAATTAAAAACTTTAAATAATAAAGAAATATTAGAATATAATAAGATAAGAATATAAATGAAAGTATTATAAAATTCAAAAAAAATTATTAAAGAAAAGATTAAGAATTTCTTAATTAAACTAATATTCATTTTATTAATAATAATATCTTCTATTTTATATTCTATTATATTATCTTAATTATAACTATTATTAAAAGAATTATTATTAAATTTTAAAAAACTAATAATATATTTAATTAATTTATAAGTCTTATTATAACCGTTAATTATATAAGTATAATAATAGATATACTTTTTAAAAAGATCCGTTATTATATAAAATATATTTTAATTCTAATTCTTATAATTATATATTATTAATAGTCTTATTATAAAAGCGGATAAATTATATAATATATAATAAAAAAAATATTATAATAATATATGAAAAGAAGAATTAATGTTTAAAAGATTATTTAAAATTTAAAGAGATTATTATTATAATAGATTTATAAGTTTTATTTTTAAGATTATATTAATATTATAAAATAGAATATCTTAAATAATAATCGTTCTAATAATTAAATAATTATAATTAATAATTAATATTATTTTAATTATTTCTTTCTATATGAATATTAAATTATAGCCCCGAATAAGTTTATAAAAGACAAATATCTTAATATTAAATTATAAATTATTCTTAAAAAAGGATTTTATTAAAGTAAAAAGAAAGAAATAAAGATTAAGGAGAAGTTAAAAATAATAATATAAATATTAATATTTATGCTTAATTTATTAAAATTAAGATTAAGTTTAAATTTCTAAAAATCCTTAAATTCGAACTCTTTTTAAAAGATTTAAATTATAAGCTTTTATAATATAATATAAAGTATATTAATAAGAGTAAAAGAAAGATTATTAAAAGATTTATTTAAAAGAGAATAAATCTTTTCTATAATTTCGATTCGTATATACCTTTCATATAAATCGAATTCTTTTAATTCTAAATCGAATTATACGTTTTAAATCATATTTAATTAAATAATCGGAATTATAAGAATAGAATAAATAGGATAAATTAAAGGTTATAAAATAGGAGAAGGGTTAATTAAAGGGTCAAAAAAAGAAATATAATCCTTTTCGGGCTTAGAAGAAAGAATTAAAAACGTTTCGTTAATATTATAATAATTCGTATAATATTAATTATAAATATATTATTTAATAATAAAGAATTTCTTATATAGAATATAAATTAGAGTATTATTAATAGGATTATAATAGAAGGATTTTCTTATATCATATCGAGTAAGTATAATAATTAGAAATAAGAGTGAATTTAGACTTTTTAAGTAAATAAATGATCTAAAAAAATCATAGAAAAGATAGATAAAAAAGAGAGAGGAATTCTCTGGAGGTATCGAATATTTATCTGTGTGCGTAGCCCACTTATGATATCCGATAGTGGAGACGGAGGTAGAGTGGTTCTTTGATCGATAAAACCAACTCAAAGAGGGGGGCGCTCTAAGGTAGCCTCAGTTTTGTGTCTTGTCAGGTTGGTGATTCAAGCCCGCACGAGGGAGAGTTTTGTTTACCGAAATACTCGTATATGGTTTTTTCTTCGGGCATTTTCTGGCAAGTTGATTGTGGTCATCAGCCATTCCGAAGCTTTATCTGGTGGAACGCCTGAAAATTTCATCATGCCACTTGATGCAAAAGAAGGATAAAATGAAAGTGTTTAGTTTGCACGGTGTCACTTATCAAGAGCTGCTGCAAAAGTGTAACATATCCCGACACTCTCTCGAGGTACTGGTTCCAAGAAAGTGTCACGGGATGGACTATGAGGAGAGAGAAATTAAAAACACCATAAATATAAGACAAAGAACAAAAAAGGAATTTGGATATGAAACTCCCTCGGGTGGGCTCGAACCACCAACCTCTCGATTTGCGGAATCCAAGATTCTTAACAGTCGAACGCGCTAGCCAATTGCGCCACGAGGGATACTCGCTAATTGGATGCTACCTTTTGCGATTTTGGGCATTATGAAGTACTCAGATCTTAGTGTCGGTGTTGGCTAAGACTCGGGCCGAACTCTAGCGGAGAATTTTGATTGGTGGCTGAGCCCTATGGCTCGAGAGTGGGTCTTACGCTTTTGCACTTCCACCAGAGCTTCCGTCAATCTCTACCAGTTTCCTGAACCTTCAACTCACCCAAAACTTTGGAAACCCTGAGACCGGGAGTCTTGTGATATCAATTGCATAAACCTTGCCATTGTTAACCCATATCAGGAGTCTTGTCTTATTATTCCGTTCATTTATCAAGACAGTTACAGCATTCTCTGGTCTCGGTTGCATTTACTATTCGTTGTCACTGCTTCCTTGTTTGTTCCTGCTGTTGGCAGATTTCGCATATCTGTACCGGGTTGATGGCTTTCTGTTTGTATTCTTGTTTTCATTGAAATCCCAATTGAACACTATAACTGTGTTTGTGAAAAGGGGACGACGCGCTACTGGTATCTCACCAATTGAGCGAGAGCACCACCCCCTCCTCCATATTAACCTCGATCTCTTGGATCTTCTGGCAAAATGAAGAGTATGGTCTAAACTACAAGCGGTCTAAAAACTGGGAGACCTTTCTCATTTCGGCCTCCATTCCTTCTGGTAGGTCTGGCACAATCATATAAGTAGTGAAAATGGGAGAGCGGCAGAGGAGACGATGCTGTAAACCAATTGATGCGGTATTCCGTCCGCATTACTATAATAATGCATTGCATACTTGAACTGAAATTTGTTGTTCACTAAAAAAATCAAAACTTGTAATTGCACTTTGAGGGAGTCCAGAATCGGGTAATAGCTTTGCAACCCTCGAAAGGCTGACCATCTTGCTCTGCATTGAGTGTTGAGTTACCGTATTACATCGCAATTGAACGATTTCCCTTTCGCAGCTGCGCTACTCGAGTAGTATCGGGAGGTTGCTTTTGATAAGTGGGCATCAAAGTCCCGGAACTCGAAAAGACATTCACCGATTGATCCTTGCCTATGATCTTCCGTCTCCACACCGCTCCCGGCACCACGCGACGCGTTCAACGCACAAATTTAAATACTCTTCGAACCCCGCCCCCACCATCACCATCTTTGTTCATCTCCCTCTTCCCCTCCATCGCATATTGCACATCAATATTGCGTTCCGACCATGGAGTCGACTAGTTCTACTCAGTGTCGGGCGTTGAACGTCTCTGATGAAAAGCAATGTCAAGAAACGGCAACGTCCGTCAATGGCCATTTCTGTGCTTTCCACTCCAGGCAGTGCCAGGGCCTTTATCGAGGTTACAAGTCTAGGAACGCACGATTAGACAAATTAACCGCTTCCCCACCAGAATATCTAGCCACTACCAAAATCCCACTCAGTACCCAGACGTTTGCTGATCTGGACACGAAAGAGCTTTGTCAAGAGATCCATGCCTATCTTTTCCTGAAGTTCCAACTGCTCGATCGAGTGATTCGGGCCCGAAAGTTACATCATACTCGATTTTTCTCTATGGATATGGATTATGGGCACGAGAAATACCTTGCTGCTCTGCAAGGCCAAAAGGCGACAATTGCAAGGGCATTGGAACGGCTGGAGCGTAGGACCGCTGAGGTAAGGTTTCTTAAGACTACAGTTTGTATATCAGGCTAAAATCAGAAGGTTCTTTACGAGAAAAAGCAGTGGTTTAAGTGGGTTCGTGAGTGTCAGGATGAAGAAGAGGAGAACCGCGAAAAGGAGCAGAAGAAAGTCAAATTAGAAGCAGCAATGTGGAGGCGTCACTCAAAAGCAATTGAGCAGCGAATGAAAGATCTTCGAGCGAAAGAAGACAAGAAAATGCAAGACACTTTCCTAGATAAAGTTTACAAAGAAAGAATGGCTCAAAACGAGACTGAAGAGGACTCGGAAATGGAGTGGGATCCTATTGAAGACGTCTTGGAGGAATCTCGTGGTAGTTTCATTGGTATGTTGTCTTTCATGTGTGCCCAAGTTTGATTGCTGATTTATTTGAAGAGCTCATCGAGCACTTCCTCTGGTTGGAATCCCCTGTGAAGGCAGAGAATGGAAACGGTGCTGCAGTAGCCGCTTCTCCTGCGGCAGGTTCTGCTGCGCCAGAGCCATCTGACACGTCGAACACATCGAAAAAATCGAAAAAGAAGAAGGGAGGAAATGCAGAGCCAGTCGCCGAAATACGAGTCCCGGACAAAAGTCTCGTTGAGAATAAAGAAGAAATGTCAGATAGACTTGCCAAAGGTCAAGAGTATAATCAAGACAAGGTCGTTGGTGTCGCGGTTGGAGGCACCTATAAGAATCCGGAGATTACTACCAAAACAATCACCTTTTCCAAGGAGGAAATCCACCGACTAATGAAGGATGTTTTCGAAATCAAGCATCTGCTTTTCTGTCGACTGTTATTGGGCCATGCCACCCTACTTCCTGCCGCACTTCGAGCCAACAGCGTCGAAGAGTTTCTTGCCGATCCTGAGTTGACCACGACGGCATTGCGAGATCTTGCCCTGAAAATGGAATCGCCTGCTTTGCAAGAGATCCGTGATGCTTGCGCAGATCTATTTCGTTCAGAAGAGAATGAGGAAGATATTTCTATGGAAGAAACGGATGATGCTGGCGAGGAAGATTACATGAAAGCGATGCTGCTATTTCCAGAAAAGAAAAAGAAAGGGTTAGTCGCAATCACTTCTTCGATGCGTAGCTCTTTAGCTCAACGCACTTTGTATCATGCGCTCTCCCTACTCCTGCTTTTTTTGAAATGGACCATATATGCCACTTGGATTGATTTTGGAGGGGGGACTTATTTGTAGAATGGGAACATACTGACAACTCACTCTAGTGCTCTACCCGATAAGTGGATATCTGCTCGAGAAAAGGAAGCAGCTGCACAAAAGGAGATTGAGCAAACCCTTGCCACGGATGGAACTGGCGTCATAGATTTCGGCGATTTGAAGCAAAACCCAAAGTCCCCAAAGCAGAGGATTCGAATGAAAATTTGCGGACGCACAATCTGGAACTATCCTAGCGACAAAGCAATGACTCGTGGCGGTTGGCTTCAGTTCTGTATTCTTGCTAAAGATAGCACACTTGAACAATGTCTCTCACTTTGCCGATCTTGGGACGAGTTTCATGAATTGAAGAATCTGGCTGTATGGCATTATTTCCCTGCTGCAGATTGGATACTCTGGGTTGGGCCCCGAATTCGACAGCAGATGCTCCATCTTGTAAGTTTTCCATATGTTCCTCTAGCCTTTACCTTCCACTCTGGTTACCCTCTAAAACTGCCAGTTTATCGAAGGTTAATATCTTCAATAAGTTTGTGCAAGTCGTTTCTAATTGGATATATGCTTAGGGTTTCATTTCATATTACGAAAGCGATGACCCTGATGCCGAAACGTTAACAATTCGTCACCAAGGTGGGAACAGCCGTGGGCAAATACGTCGCACACATGATGTTTTCGAAGCACGCAATATTGTTTGCGCCCATATCAAACGAGATGAGGCTAGTCGCCGCTTCATCCAATACCTTCACATGCAGAGTCATCTTGTCCTTATTCTTATACGCGACGCAGAGACCGGCCAAATTCTTGTCAAACCCCCAGAAGATCAACGTTGGTTAAACCGCCAAAAGAGCGGCCTCGGTAGAGCAAGCAAAAATGAGTGGAATGTCGGAATGTCTGTTGGTCTCAAGTTCTTCGAACTAATGGAGCAACGTCGGGAATGGAATTTCTCCTTCAAGGATTATTACGACGCTTACATATGGGAGTACGAGGCTGGATGTCCATATCCCCATCTCTACAACATCATCCAGAAAGCGATGCACAAGTCCCTTCGCTGCCGCTCAGGCGAAGACCTCTACAATCTAGAAGCGCCTATTTTGAAAACTCTATGGCGAGACCAAAAATCTCAGCGCTGCCATGATATCAGACCAGAGGATGGAGCAGTCAAGTCTGTATGGGTAAGTGCAACTTTATGATTGTTCACTATTTTGACATTGGCCCGGAACCCGCGAACTAGAATACTCTCCTGGGAAGGTATACTATATTTGGGCGATTGCAGGCTCAATGCAGGATTTTCGGTCTGAAACAGCTACATTATGGACAGCCTCGATACGTGGCTGTCTGACATCATCGCTCAAGAACGGCCTAGTAGCCGTACTCCACTGGAATTGCTCTATCTGGAGAATATTTTTCATCTCCTTTGAACCACACACAATGCTTCTTAATCTTTCTTTAAATATCAACTAACTTCGAGATCTTGATATGTTTAGGATGAACTACACGCAGAAGGAAACCAATACAATTGGGCCGGAGCTGACATATCACCGGCAGCGGCCGATCGTCTTCGGGACCAAATAGGTACGCCGCGTTTCTTTTAAAATCATGGCGAGCCGGAAGTATCTTACTTCCCACCGAAGAGTGGATTTCTTTTACCTGCCGGTAGAAGCCTACTGGCCCAGCAAAAATAAACTTAGGTCTCGGGCTTCTGTCTATCACTAGGCGACCGCCATGTCCTGTTGGTTATAACAATTGTATTATGCCATCTTCACCATAGAATCTTTTTATCTTAGTTCCTTTGTGGAAATTTGGAACACCTACTAACGTGTCTTCAGCTACCGGACAAGAATCTTTGCAGCCGGGCAAACCATTTCCTCGACACGTGTTCTACAATGACGTTGATGCCCTCGAAGACGCCGTTTTATTCCCACAAGAGTTGCAGCATGGAACTACTGACCTATCCCAACTTCCTAAGGTTGGCGAACAGTCGCTTTGGTCTGATCAGGGACTTTCGATGCGGGAATATGTTAGGAGTCTCGAGGATTCTGATGAAGAAGAAGATGAAGAAGAAGTTACTGAGAGACTCGTAAAAATGCTTATGGATAAAACCATCGCGGAACAGCATACGACATTGATGAGGAAAGCAAATTCGCGTCCTGAGGACAAACTTTTGACGACAAATCCTGCTCGGATGATGGAAGATGTGAATAAGTTCCAGGATCGTGAACGAGCAAGAAGTATGTTAAATTGCCCTGTGCTTACGAGGTTGTTGCTAATAATCTTACAGCGTTCAAGGTATGAAGCCGACCTGATCTTACCATTTCCACTTTCGGTTACTCTGACTTACTCACCATTCCCTCCACATTGGGCCAGCCCTACGCCACCTACAAACCATTCTTGGATATGTAAGACTAACATGTTACTCAGGAAACCTGGCATAATGCCGATCTCGAGCCACAGGCAAAGGAGCACTACATTGAAATGCTGGAGGCCGTCAAAGAATGCAGAAAGTGGGCTAGAAAATCTCTAGATGGTTTTCAATGTCGTACTACAACAGTCATCACCAAGCGCATCTTGGTTGAGATGGGAGTTTACATGGAAGATACCAAGGAGGTCCACAAAGCTATGGCTAAAGTCTTACCATTCTTCA
The DNA here is from genome assembly GCA_003988905.1 of Hymenotorrendiella dingleyae. NCBI lineage: Eukaryota > Fungi > Ascomycota > Leotiomycetes > Helotiales > Helotiaceae > Hymenotorrendiella > Hymenotorrendiella dingleyae. Next base: position 8,950 of record QYAP01000238.1, read on the forward strand.
AACCCGAGTTTCTGGACCATGAGCTTGGGGCCAAATTCAAGGACTCCTTGTTGTTCAAGCAAGAAGAGCGTTCCAAGAATCTACCAGATTGCCGAAGCCACGTCTCTAGCAAGTACCGTCCTGCCAGTTTCTGGAAGCAGCGCGAAGAAGGGTTTAAGGGTATGAAGTATACTGATGATTTCCAAAACCTACCTTTGGAATGGGACCGAGTAACTCGACCAATAATCGCACAGCGTACGTGTCTCTTCACTTCACATCGATTCTTCATACCTAACACACATCCTAGTCTACAAAGCCGGCGCAATCCGCACTCGTCCAAGTGACTACCACGCTGGCCAAGCCTTCTGCGCCACTGAACCAAACCACCCCTACCGCCCAACCAAAGCCGACCTCTTCATTGATTTCCGCTGCCTAATCCCAACCGTTCAGTTCCCCCCCGGAATCGAAGACCCGCATAAAGTCCCCTCATTCGCGGCCACCGCCAAATTCTTCACCTCTAAGCATCCCGGCGCGCGGTTCTCCGTCCTTCGTCTCTGGAGCGCCGCCTACTTCTACCCCCTCATGATCGCTAATGACTACGACGCCACGTCCTTCCAAGATCTTCTCGGTCGAAAATTCATCTGGATGTTTGTGCCCAAAGACATGCCGTGTTCCGAATTCAGTATTCATTTGCAGGGTCTAGGGAGGATTAGGCCATACAAGAGTTACTTTGGGGATAGAGTTGTGGTGAAGAGGGACAAGTTTCTGGTTATGGCGGAGAATGAAGAGGAGCTGCTGAGGTTGACGGCGAGTACTGTGTATGCGGTGGAGACGAGGCCGTGGAGGCAGGAGATTGACATGTGGAAAAGTTTTGTGAACGTCGATGCGGGGTTTGTTGGAGGGCTGGATGGGGCCTGGTTGGATTAGAGGGAAATTGAGCTGAGTGTGATGTTGGATAGGTGTGGTTTTGTAGACTCGGTGAGCTGCCTGGGGTTATTGGTCGGTGCAAGCGCGGTTGTGACGCGCTGTTGCTCGATTTTGAATGAGTAATGGTCCGCAAATTAAAGGTAAATGTGGTAGCAAGCTTTACAGAAATAACACTGCTTTGTAGAAGTCTCATTCTTGCGGAAATATTTCATGACAGAAGCGCTCAAGTGGCGTCGGTTAGTTTATCTTATGTCATGTCAATTTCCTCGGCACTTTCATTGATATTTTACTTCTCTTTCAACATTGCCTATGGCTCTCCTCAAACCGGTCTTATCATCCAATAACTCCTCAGTCCTAGAAACAGACTCGTCTCTTAATTTTCCGCGTGCGTCTTAAGGAATTTATAACATGTAAGACAATATCCAAAGCGGGTTTGTCAGCATCTGAAATGGGGGGCTTGGTGGTAGATGGAGTTGTAGCCACGGAAATGGAGTTGTGGACCATACACATATGTGAGGCGCCGCTTGTGAAGAGGTCGTGTTTATTGGTTAGAAATATTGGGGTTGGGATTAGCTTTAGGGGGGTGTCGGCCCATGGCTTTTGGGGTAGATTGACAGCCATTTTTTGGAGGAGGTGGGAGGTAGATGTGGTGGGAGAGAGGAACTTTGGGCAGTTACCTAGGTAAGTATTGGATGGTATAAGAAAGACGTTGATGGAAAGCCAGCACGCGAGTAGATAATCATTTCCCTGAAAAGATTTCATACTTTCAGCTATGCGGTTGGCTGACAAGCGGCACAGGCTGATGGGGGGCTATACAGAGAATTAAAATTCTCCCCTATTCATTCGCTTAGGGCCAACTTTTGAAAAATGATAACCCAAAATTTAGGTCATAAATTAATTATCCTATTAGGCAGTTTATTTCACTCAAATACTCCGCAATCAAAGAAAAAGTGCCCCTGTTCATCCGCCATTCGTACTGGGGATGGTCATGTAGTACACTTCAAAGGTCCCGTTCCCCCCTTCGCTTCGCTTATGGAGTCTCATCATAAACAACTCCATTCAGATAACAAGCACCCTCAACACTCTCCCCATCCACATACTGCACAACTTGCCCATCAGCCCCAAACTGGGCAATCTTCCCTCCAGCCGTCGCATTAGTCTGATATTCTGGCCATCCACTTTCACTAAACTCGGTCGGATCACTGATAAAATCCAGGAAGAAATCCTGCATCTTCTCCGAAGTCTGAACCTCCAAACCACTAATAGTTCCCGGAGCAATGAGATAACTGCCGAAGATCATGTAGAGGTCCGAGTAGTGGTATGCACCGAGCCAAGATACAGGCGCAATGTTAGAGAAGTTGCCGGCCCATTCATAGCGGTAGGTTGGGAGGCTGATTGTGTTGCGAAGGACAGATGTATTGTGGGCGGCACAGACGGTGTTGAGGGTTTGGATGTAGACTAGGGTTTCGTTCGGCCCTCCTGCTGGATTGGCTCGAGGGTATGGGACTAGGGCTGAGGCTTCACGCGCTGTTGTACCTGGGAATGTCTTAAGTTTTGTTTTGAGCTTACTGATGAGTACGTCTTACCAATAATTTTGGGTATCTTTGCAATCTTACCGTCCAAATATCGTTCTGTGTAGTTGGAGAAAACATACTTGTTGTCAACTAACATTACGCATTAGCCGAATTCCGTTGCAGTCTCACGGGAAGACATCTAGACCTACTTTGTCTGGTAAACGTGATAGCAGGTTGAGAGGTGTTCACAAGAGTCTGGTTATCCTGGTATTGCCCAACGAAATTCTCAATTCGTGCGATTGGAATTCTTCGCATGCAATCCAATTCCAACTTTCCATCTTCGAAATCACAACCTAGAGACTTTGCGACAAAAGTGAAGTTGGTATGCTCAGGGTCATTTGCATACGTGCGGCCTAGAGATACGCCAGAACTTGACTAGATTCGCAGAAAATCAGTATTTTTTCTGGAACAGACTGAAGACCCAGGAAGTTCAGGCTTATTGTTTTTCTTACGGGAAAGTTTTGTGGCATTTCAAGGTCCCATAGGTGTGGAATTGTCAAGTGACGAGTCACAGGAATGAAATGAAAAAGGAGAAATTAAGGGTACTTACAATAGATGCCCGAATCAAAGGATTCTCATAATAAGCAAAAAGATATTGATCAGTAAAACCAGCACCAGCAGACTGTCCCCAAAGTGTAATCTTCTCACCATCGCCACCAAACGCAGCAATATTCTCCGAAACCCACTCAACCGCCAACCGCTGATCCTGCTGAGCGAAATTCGTACTCCCATTCAGACCTTTGGCATTTGGGAACGCAAATATGTTGACCCGGTAATTTGTCGTTACCACGATGTGTTTCTGTGAACGGTGAACCCAGTTTGCAGGTAGTTGCGTTGGGATGTTGATTCCTCCGGTAACGTCGCCGCCGCCGGTTAGGAAGTGGATTACAGGGAGCTTGGAGTCAGGGGTTGCGCCTGCGGGAGTCCAGATGGAGATTGTGAGGCAGTCTTCTGCTGAGTTGAATGCTACTTCGCCGGCGAGGAGACTTTCGCCGTAGTTGACGACCAAGTTTCCAGTGATGTTGAGTGCCCATACCTGTATGATAAGACATCAGTTAGTGGCATTTTACTATCGTTTCAGCTGCTAACGTATTAATTGGTTAAATCCCCACCCCTTATCTTCCAGTTTTAAATTCATTGTGTCAGACCCGTAAGAGGGAATACAGATTGAATGGGAGAAGCTCTCCTGTTTTCTGGGCCTCTCCCTTTTTCAGGCTTATTCTCCCAAATATTTTAACACAATAAACCTATAAACAACCGAGATTGGGTGGGGTTGTATCCCAATTAATGCGGTAGTAAAGAATGCAATAGTGAGTAGACCTTCAAGTTAAAAGATAAACTGAATGAAGCAGTGGATATCACACAGATTGAGACTTACCGAGGGCACAGCTGAGACGTATTGAGGGCATGAAGGTCCAAAGACGGTGGAATCGTACGTTTCATAGGAGTCATGAAGCGGTTCTGGTGAAGCCCATCTTTTGGGGGTCTATAAGCTGTCAGAATGCCACACTCTGCAAAGCAGAATTCTTGTATTACACACTTTAGCGTAAGGTATGTATTTGAAGTGTCTGACGTCCGAATATGTATCGTTGAGACCTCCAACGAAGGTACCTGTGCGAGTCTTAACAGTCAGATTTGTCGAATTTGTCAAGTTAGAATATTGTGCACTGGCCACAATAGAGAGAAGAAGACTGATGAAAATTTCAGCGAACATTGTGAAAGTGTTCAAAAATTGTTGCTATTAAGTCCAAACCCTGATGCTCTCACCTTATATGTAAAAAGCGGGTATACGGCATCGTATACATACATGATGCTGCAGACAACCCCGCCACCTCGAACCAACAAATTCACCTACCTTTGTCAACACAAACCATTCAAGAAATACACTCTAGTGTTGATGTGGTGACGTGAATCCACCTACTCGCATAAGAAAAGAACCCCAAAGATGGGATGAGTTTCCCCGCCCCCGCAACGCGGGGTTCTAAATCCACTAGAAATTCACCAACAAAGAACCATGCCGATTCTATGGTAGAACTCGTACCAGAAACGGAACCACGCATCCTCGTAATGCGGGGAAGTGTTTATTTCTTGACGGAAGTCAGCCGATTCGACAAAGACCTAGTACGGGAGAAAAAAGAAGCTTTACGTCACCGCTACTCCTGCGGACCGCTAAACGCTTGTTGAGATTTCCTCGGCAGGATTTTATTATATTTTCCCTTCGTCACCTCGCACAAAAAGGAGTAAGTACACTTGCTTGATTAATGTACTGGAATAATATGCTATTTCTTACCTAATTTCTTGCTACTATTTTCACTTCATCTATGAATTGTACCGCGTTGCCTTGACATTGCCACCTTCCATTTACAATTGAGATTCCAATTCACTTAGAAATATGAAAGCACAACATTCACCGCCTGTACTTGTACTTGCACTTTATGACAGTCTGCCAAGTTGAAAGGTACCAATGAATTGCGGCTCTCGAGTTCATTCCGGAAGAATGCCGAGCGAGCAGCTTAAAATTCTCCGGCCTTTCCCCATATCTTCAACTACATTTCCATTAACCGGCGAACTTAAATAGCTATTCAGCCTGAATATCCAAGAGCCGCCCATGCTATAACCACCAGGAAGAGTTCTTCCTTTTGACGTGCTGAAATCCTATCAAGCTTCTCTGGTTGCAGGGATAATTATTCCAACATGTTTCTTTCGCGGTTGATTTTCATTTTGGCCTCAATTTGTTTCTCTTTACTGCCATTCGGAGCAAATTCTGCCAAGATCCAATCATACAAGCGAGAACTCCTACAAGACTTGGTGAGCATCGCCCCAACCATCAAAACTGAAAACCCCCCTTACATTTAATAGGTAGCATGGGACCAACATTCCCTCTTCGTACGCGGCGAACGTGTAATGTGGTTCTCTGGCGAATTTCACCCCTTCCGCCTCCCAAGTCCCGGCCTTTGGCTCGATGTCTTCCAAAAGATCAAAGCTCTCGGTTTCAACGGTGTATCTTTCTATACGGACTGGGCGCTCCTCGAAGGCAACCCTGGACACGTGATTACCTCCGGAATCTTCAGTCTAGATGAATTCTTCTCAGCTGCTTCGCAAGCTGGAATTTATTTAACTGCGAGACCTGGTCCTTACATCAACGCAGAGACTGCAGCTGGCGGAATCCCTGGGTGGTTGTTGAGGATTAAAGGAGTGATTCGGTCAAATTCGTCAGATTATTTGGATGCGACGGAGAATTATTTGAAGACTATTGGAGGCATCATTGCGGATGCGCAGATTACGAATGATGGGCCAGTTGTGATGGTGCAGCCGGAAAATGAGTATACGACTTGGCCTGGAGTGACAGATTTTCCTGAGCCTTTCAACAGAGAGGTTATGGCCTCGGTGGAGCATCTTTTGCGAGATGCTGGGATTGTGGTTCCTTTCCTTGTGAATGATAATGAAGCTGAGGCATTTTTCGCTCCTGGGACCGGGATAGGTGCTGTGGATATCTACGGTATTGATGCGTATCCTATGCGTTATGATTGTGAGCAATGAGGATCAATTTTGTATTGGGTTTTGCTAACGAGATCTAGGTGGTGACCCCTACACTTGGCCAACGTATCGATGGTAAGAAACTCTACGGGCCTGATCCTCTCAACACGAAAATTAATTGTGGATTTTGAACTTCTAGGCCTACAGACTGGCAAATCAATCACTTGAGCCAAAGTCCCACAACCCCCTTTACGGTTGCCGAATTTGAAGGTGGTTCAGGTGATGGATGGTAGGTTCACCCCCTGTAGATCGAAAGACCTTGTTAACTATGAAGATTCGTTTTCTAATGTCCACCCTATTCAAATAAGCCCCTTTGCTTACTAATTTTTACAGGGGCGGCGTGGGTGAAGACAAATGCGCAATTCTCGTCAACAACGACGCAGTTCGCGTCCAATTTAAGCATCTCTACGGCTTCGGAATGACAGTTTTTAATATTTACATGGTCAGCATATTTACAACCCCCTCCTTCTCCTAGTAATTATCTCTAATCGCACCCTCAGATTTACGGCGGCACAAATTGGGGAAATCTTGGCTACCTTGGGGGCTACACATCTTACGATTACGGAGCAGCCATAGCGGAAGACCGCCACATCTGGAGAGAGAAGTACAGTGAAATGAAACTGGAAGCACAGTTTCTGAAAGTGTCTCCGGCTTACTTGACTGCGACTCCGGGAAAAGCTGGAAATGGTTCTTTTGTGGATACTGCTGATATCAATGTCACTCCGCTGATTGGGAATGGAACGCAGACGAACTTTTATGTTATTCGGTAGGTATCTTCTTGCTTTCCTAAAAGGTATCTTTCCGCTTGTGAGCAGTCGTTCCTCAAAAATTAGAGCTGCCGAAACAATGAACTATCCCCCTGTTTTGGAAATACCCCTGAAAGGTTCGGCTAACTTTTTTCATCATCAGGCATGCCGATTTCACCTCAACCAACACAACCACCTACCGACTCAATCTACCAACAAGCATTGGCAACCTCACCATCCCCCAACTCGGAGGAAAACTTACACTAAGCGGCCGCGATTCCAAGATCCACGTCACGGATTATGATCTCGGTGGCCTCAACCTCCTATACTCGTCAGCGGAGATTTACACCTGGGCGAAAAGCAATACGTCAAACCGAGTGTTGATTCTGTATGGCGGTGAAAATGAGATCCATGAAGCAGCGTTTCCGATTTCTATCGGAACGGCTGAGGTGACAGAGGGTTCTGGCTGTGTGATTAGCAAAGTTGGAGATGCTTGGATCTTGAATTGGAAGGTTGGCTCGGAGAGGAAGGTGGTTAGTATTGGGGAGCTTACGGTGTATCTTCTCTGGCGGAATGAGGCGTATAATTATGTAAGTCTGCGAATTTCGGTAACACTTTTTGTTGCAACGTATTTTTCACCCCAACCCCTTCCACGCTGTACAATTTTTACATTCACATAAATTTTCATTCAACAACCTTAAAACTAATATACTTTACGTAGTGGGTCCCCGAACTCGAAGCTGAATCACCGATCAGTAACTTCTCTTCACCCTCAAAATCCTCCGTCATCATCAAAGCCGGATACCTCATACGAAGCGCCTCAATCAACGGCGACACTTTAAGCCTAACGGGCGACCTAAATGCCACCACAGACCTCGAAATAATTCACACCCCCTCAGCAGTAACATCAATCTCCTTCAATGGACTCCCTCTCCAAAGCTTCAAATCAAAGCTTGGAAATCTCCTCGCAAAAATCCCATTCCAAAATCCTTCCATAACCCTCCCCAATTTTACCACAACGTCCTGGAAACATGTCGACTCCCTTCCAGAGTTGCAATCCTCATATGATGATACACTTTGGACTTCCCTCGACCATCCAATGTCAAATAATACACTGAATTTGACCACTCCGCACTCTATGTATGCAAGCGACTAGGGCTACCACACCGGTTCCCTCCTCTACCGTGGCCATTTCACTGCCACGGGTTCCGAATCTACTCTTTTCTTGAACATCAGCGGAGGAAACGGCTTCGGGAATTCAATATGGTTAAACAATACTTTTCTTCCATCCTTTACCGGAAACGGGAGCTTGTCATTCCTTGCACAAAATATATCTTTCCCAACACCACTTTCGGCGGGCGAGGATTACATACTTACGATATTGATCGACCACATGGGACAAACCGAAGAAGCACCAGGCACAGACACCATTAAATTTCCAATGGGAGTCCTAGACTACGACCTCGATAGGCATGAAAAGAGTGATATATCCTGGAAGATGACAGGGAATCTAGGGGGAGAGCAGTATTTCGATCTTGACAGAGGACCAAGGAACGAGGGCGCGATGTTTGCGGAGCGGATGGGATATCATTTGCCGAGCCCTCCAAGCGCCAACTGGACCAACTCGAATCCTATCACCGACGGCATCAAAAACGCAGGTGTAGGCCTCTTCACAACGTCGTTCAATCTATCGATACCCGCGGGATATGACGTCCCGTTGAGCTTTGTATTCAACACCACCACCCCCTTACCATCCAACTTAACGACGGGTTCAAATTACAGAGTCCAACTCTTCGTAAATGGCTACCAATTCGGGAAATACGTCAATAATCTAGGTCCACAGACTGACTTCCCAGTGCCAGAGGGAATATTGAATTACAACGGCATCAATTATATCGCGCTGACTTTGTGGGCGTTGGATGAAGGAGGCGCAACGATCAATGGATTTGAGCTTGTGTCGGATATGCCTGTTTTTTCGGGGTATGAGAGGCCTGCTTTGGTACCGATGAGTGCGTGGGAGGACAGAGAAGGTGCGTATTGAGAGGTGATTGGATAGGAAGTGCGATCTATACGAGGAAGTAGAGGGAGAGTGGATAGGATAGCATGGTCCGCAATGCTTAAGATGGTAAGATCTTATTTATTTTACCCAAGGCCTAAGAAGTGACCCCCGTGATAGCCAAAAAAAGAAAAAAAAAAGCACATAGAAATCAAAGGTTGAAAGGAATGACCAATCTCACTGAGAGACTTTCGTAGATAAATCCGTGAATGCATACCATTGAGAATTCAAGATCAGTGGTGTAAGCTTCGAATTCTCAATACCTTGATAGTGTCATCGTCGTTGCTGCTCAAGGACTTTTGAAAACCACGCTTATTCCCGCGCAGTTACCCTGTCGAAATTTGACAACGGCAGCGGCATCTATCAACCACTTAAATCTCCCACCTATAGAGACCCTAAAAGATCCGAAAGAGAACCACATCGACCAAGAATGGTTGAGAAACAATTGTAATCAACAAGTTTCAAGAAGATGAAAACTCCGAATTTTGTAAACCCCGGGTACGATCTAGACCTCGAAAAGGAAAGATTTCCAACCAAACGGTTGGAAGGCCGATGCACATTTGAGAAATTCTCTGCCAGTTGCTTGGACAACACGCCAAGACATCAACAAACAGTGTAACCGAGAACAGTTCACCATAGAGACTTCTACGTAAATGGAGGGATTATTGTTGCGCCTTGGATGAACGACGTTCATTAGCTGCATATTAGATGCAGGTGAAGTGCGGAGGCAGGCACGTGGGCTCTAGTGCAGCGAGGATGTTCAAAAGGAAAGAGCTACCCCTCATGGACGTGTACCACGTACCTCAAAGCAAACGCTTGGCCAAGGATGAAAATTATGAAACCAAGCCGGCTCCAAAATGACTTCTCGTCCTTCTTTACGATGGCCATTTTCTCCCTAATGTGCCCTCTCGCTATGGGGTTCATGACGAACCGACAATCAGATTTCCCATCCCAATGCCAAGCCTTCCAACCTCTCCAATATCTCACAAACATCACCATAAATGCCCTTGAATACATCCCCGCCAACCAGACCATCTTATATCCAGATAATGATCCTAGTTGCAGTCGTCCCAACCAAACTGTTTCTGTCGATATATGCCGCATTGCGCTGAACATTACGACATCGGAGAGGAGTCACGTGCTGGGAGAAGTTTGGCTACCCGCGGATTGGAAGGGGAGGTTTCTGACTACGGGGAATGGAGGCATAGATGGTTGTACGAAGTATGAAGGTGAGAATTCTTGCTTATGGGTGGGGGTGAGAAAGGGGGGGCTGACTCTTGTTTGTGGGGGTAGATATTAATTATGCGGTGAAGTATGGCTTTGCAGCGGTTGGGTCGAATGTAGGTCATAACGGGACCTCGGGTCTTCTGTTTTATCACAATGATGAAGTTTTGAAGGATTATGTATTTCGGGGGTAATTTGCTTCATATGTCCCAAGAAAAAAAAAATCAAAGCTAACTGTCTATTAGCCTACACACAATCACGGAAATGGGAAAGTGTCTAACAACGGAATTTTACTCAACTCCTCCAAGTACATCCTACTACCTCGGCTGTTCAGGAGGCGGAAGACAAGGCATGACAGCCGCAGAACTCTTCCCTAACGATTTCGACGGCATCGTCATCGGTGATCCGGCTTTAAACTTCAATAACATGTCTTCATGGCGCGCATCGTTCTTCGATAAGACGGGAGCTTCGAATTCGAGCGACTTTATCAGTGCTGATCTTTGGAAAGGACTAATTCATGACGAGGTTCTGAATCAATGCGATGGTATTGATGGGGTCTTGGATGGCATAATCGAAGACCCTGATAAGTGTAGTTTTCGCCCTGAGGTTTTGGCTTGTGATGGGAGTGCCAATTCTACTAGTGAGTGTCTCACTGCGGCGCAAGTTGAGATAGTCAAGAGTGTTTTCACACCACTGTATGGTGCAAGCGGCGAGCTTGTCTACCCAGCTATGCAACCGGGGAGTGAGCAGATGGCAGCAACTGGCTTATACGACGGAGCGCCATTCCCGTATTCCTTGGTAAGCGCAACCTTGCTTCTTTAAAAGGACGTCTTCACCAACCAATTGATTTCTGTGCAGGATTGGTTTCGCTACGTCGTTTTGAATGACCCAACCTGGGACGACACAAACTTCAACACCGACGACATAACTGCAGCGCAAGCACTTAACCCCTTTGGTGTCCAAGCCTGGCCCAACAACCTAAACTCCTTCACCTCCCACAATGGTAAGCTGCTTATTTATCATGGCGGACATGATCAGCAAATCACATCCTTCAACTCGGAACGGTTTTACAACTACTTCCGAGCCGAGCAAAACCTGACTTCCTCTGAGTTGGACGATTCCCTTCGCCTGTTCAGGATTTCGGGTATGTACCATTGTAGCACTGGACCGGGAGCTTGGATGTTCGGCCAAAGCACTCTGGGCGATAACGGGGGGCCCTTTGAGAGTGAGGGGAATGTACTGGCGAGTATGGTGAGATGGGTGGAAGAAGGAATTGCACCCGAGACAGTCAAGGGTGTGAAATTTGTGGATGATGTGAAGGGTGGGGATGTGAGTATTATACGAAATCATTGCAGGTATCCCTACGTGAATACGCATCAAGGAGGGAATGCCAGTTTGGCGGAGGGTTGGGAGTGCGTTTTACCTCCAGATGAAACTTCAAGTAATTATTAATAAGTAATTAAGAATATAAGATAACCAGCGAGGCCTTCAAGTGGTCTATTCCCTCAAGCAGGGAAACCGAGTAATTTTCCGTCTCTCAAGTCTTGAGATTTCTGTGCAGCAAAGTAATTCAGTCTCTAGCTCGCCAGATACAATCGAATTTTGATATTGAGCGGTTTATTCTAACCCCCCTACTCAAGCTCCAATCCCTTCCTCCGCACAAAATATCCTCGCCCACCCCGCACATCCAATCAACGTCTTACACAACTCTCCTTTCTCATCCCTCTCCTGCCCATTTTTCTCCAACCCCTTCTGCACCCCATACTTCTCATTGAATCTCCTCGTACTATCCTCGGAAATCGTATACGGCCGACTACCGCGGAAATAAAGCCGATCTGACGAATCATACACGAATTCCCTCCCAAAAGCAGCTATCTTCCTAACCTCACCATGCAGCTTCGCTGTAAGGTCAGGAGTCGTATGTTTAGATAGCGCCACATACCCATCGACGAGATGATGTAGGAAAAATGAGCCGTCTGAATATATTCTCTGCTCCAATTGAGGGACTGAGTGATCGAACAAAGCACCATTGGGATTCATAGCTGCCTGAGCGAGGCTTATAGCGGTATTGAGATCTGCGGGGTTTCTGGTGAGAAAGGCCAGTAGCGTGAAGCCGTGGATTGCGAAGCCGGCGTTGTAACTCCATTTCATCTTATTTATCTCAACCGCACCATTCTCTTTATACACCAGACTATCCCAAATCAGTCCATCCTCGGGATCGCGAAACGTCTCTAGCATCCATCGCAAGGCGCGTTCTGCGAATGCGAATAACTGTGAGTTATTTTCTAAGGCGCAGATTCGCAATGCCGCAACAGCTGCAGGACCAGTGGAACATGCGTTTCGACAGTTTTGGTTGTTGGTGTGCCATGGGACACCGCCATTTTTCTGAGCAGAGGGTAAGATGAGGTTGATCAAAATATTTTTCGCCTGCTCCAAAAACCTCCTATCACCCGTCCTCTCAAAAGCACTTATGAGAGCTTGAGCAGCGTGCGCATTATCATCGTAATAAATATCCTCATTCCCAGGATACATTTTCCACGCGCAAAATCCACGTCGTCCAGGATTCCAATACGCTTGCAAACAACCAAAAGTCGTCTGTAATTGTTTTTGAGGAAGACATTCTGTGGCACAGTGCGCCATGATTATCACCGGCCAGACGACGTAGCCATAATGATCGTTTGCACCTAATGTGCTTTCTGATTTGACGCGACCTTCGAATTGGGCGTGTGCGGGGGAGTGGAAGTAGCTGAATGTTGTTTCGGTCAATTGGGCAGAGTATGAGTGCGACAGAGGCTGTTGGTGAGAATTGAAGGGGGGCTCTTTGTGGACGAGGCCGTGGATGAGTTTTCGCATGTTTGGGGTGGGTTCTATGTGATGGTGATGGTGTGGTTGTGGTTATGGTTATGGTTGTGCTGATTGCTGATGGAGAAAGCAAGGTGTCTTCCATACACCGCCGATGAGCTTTCGCAATGTGTGATTCTTTGGCCGAAATCCTGATATGGCTACCTGGAATTATCAGACCATAAGACTTTATTGTACCAGATATATGAGCATCGAAAGTTCCATCGATTTAGAGTTTGGGGTTTCCGGAGATGATGTCATGCAGGCAGGGGGAAATTTGTGCAGGGTAAGCTTGAGCGAATAAGCGACCTTGGCGCAACCTGGTTCGAAACAAATCTTTGAAGTTGCGCAAGCTCTTTCTTTCTTGATATTGGTAACTTAATTAACATTAACAGCTTGGGCTCCTAAACAAAATTGAATTGCATCTCCAGGAATAGAAAAGCAAAGTCTCCAAATCGAGCTTTCCAATTTTTGAAGTTTGGTCGTACAGAGCGAGTGAGGTCGAAAAATGGTGCTTCCATACCGATTGATTTCGAGAATGAGTTGAAGTGAGTCAAATTACTTTATATGAGCTAACGGGCGTGCATAATAGTGCTAGTGATAACAAAAGGTGCATTTTTTATGCAATAATTGAATTTGCAGAGCTGGTATGGCTAATAGCCAGTTGTATTTTCCAATTTATTCAGCTATCTTGGCTTACTCTTCATTAAATGTCAGGTTCTTCAAGTCGCAGTTTTGCAAGGGAATGTTATTTATTCTAGTGCGAAGACTTTCATTTCCGACTTCAGCGCAAGTCGGGTTTGAATGAACTATGTGAAATAACAATTTACGAAATTTCAGTTGCTATCCTCTGATATGATATTGTTTTACTTATCTTATAATGCAATTTATTAGATTTTATCTCTTTTAATTCAAGTAGAATAAAAGGAGAGAAATGAAGGTAAATTAGTAAATAAGAATTCGATATAATCTAGATAAGTTTTAGTTAAAATAAGATTTATTATCTTTTAAGTAGAGTAAAATAGAGATAATATAAATAGTAATCAAAGGATATAAATATGCGTTCTTAGTACGAAGTTTAGTTAAGTTAATTTAGAAGCTATATTCATTTTAATAATCCTTAGAATATATTCATTTAAATTTCTTATTTAATTTAGGTTAAATTCTTATCCTTTAAATGCTTTTCAACCCTTTATATATTCTTATTTAATTAAAGTAGAATATAAAGATAGAATGAATAATAATTAGGGGAGAATATTTATATTTTATTTTAAATGATATAAGCTATTAAAAGTCGAAATCTCTACTTATTCGTAACGGTAATTATAAATCTAAGATTATATATTCCGATATAATATTATTTTAAAGCTAAAGAGATCCTTTATATTAATATAATTATAATTATTAGTAACGGTTAAGGTTTTCGAGTTTTTCGTAGATTTTATTGAAATATTAATATTTATACGTATTATTATAATATAAAACTAATATTATTAAAAAATAATTCGATTATTAGAAATATATTATATGATTAATATAATATTTACGATTTGATTTTATTATTATATGATTAATTTCGATACCTTCAAGCTTATATATAGAGTTTTTATTAAATATTTAATATTTCTTTTTTCAATACTTTTATTATTATTGCTTATTTATATTATTTATTTATAATTTTTATTAATAAGACTCTAATAAGCGATTACTCTTATATTATTTCTATATATTATATATACCGATTAAGGATAAAAGAAAGAAAGGATTTTAGGCTGATTTCCTTTAATTTAAGCCTTTTCTTATATAATAGCTTTTGATATATTTTATAATATATTTAGTTTTAAGGGGAGGGGTATTTTAAATATATAGGTTTTTTTGATATTAGGGTAAAGAATAGAGAGGTAGATAAGAAGAAAGAAAAGAGAAAAAGAGGAAAGGAGGAAGAGGGGGATATTAGGTATATAATAGAGGTAGATTATAGTTTTTAGTTATATTTTTCCTTTATTTAAAACGATAAGTATATTATAATAGAATAGCCTCTCTTTTTATAAAGCTATTATAATTCTTTTTGTTTCTTAGGAAGTTTTACCTTATAACGTTTTATCTTTATAATAAAAGGGCTAGCCTCTAAACTCTATGTTTCTTAAAATCTAGGGTTAAAACTAGCTCCCTTAGCGTTATATGCCTAAGTTTAAGACTTTTAGGATTCATTAATTATGATTTATCATGAAAAATTGTATACTCTGCTTAACGTTAAATAGTTTAAATAAATAAAAAATCTTAAATGATATATCCTATAAATGCCCTGGCAATTAATTCTCGGAGAACGATGTTGCGTTTAAATGTTAGTTAGATGATAATTGATGTTGTTTGAATTTGGCAGAAGTGAATCACCTATGCACATGAGAAGTGGAACTTGGTAGAATTTATGCCAAAGAAGTTCCATTACTAAACCCATTTTCCCACCCAATCATCTATCTAAAAAAACCGTCTTCCCCAAACTCCCTAAACACCCTACAACTCCTCCTCACCCCCTTCTCCCTCTCCCTCCACCATAACCACATCCACAGCAGGCTCAACGGCACCCGCCTCCCCAGCCACAAACCAAGGCATCTCCTCATCCCGAATAACAGTGCAAGTTAAATAACCCAGCGCAGCCTTCTCATTACGTGCAGACTGCGAGTTATCCTGCATAACCTCCTTCAACATCGGCTTTATCTCTTCCTTCATAACCATCAGTGCGGCTCCAAATGGGATACCACTCTTCGCACTTGCCGCAAAGGCTTGGTGATATGTACCCAGTGCGCCAGGAGCCAGATATGCATCTCCTCCCTCGTTCAAAGTCTTATAGAACCTAACTCCACCATCAATAGCACGATGGTGCTGATCCGTGACATAGGCTGTGCCTATGTATTGCATAACGAGGGAACGAGCTTGATAGAGATAGATGTCGGAGCTGTAGACCGAACGATCCGGAATGAAGCCTGCGGAGGCGGGATGATACATACGGGCAGGATGCCAGGCGATGAGACGTGCTTCCATTGCCTTCTTGCGGGTTTTCAACTCCTGGAGTTTAGCGACAATGAGAGCTTCAATCTTAGCATAAACCCCGCCTTTGCCCGCAAACTTATTGCGATCCACGAATTTCCGCGCATCGATCATGCCAACGATATGAATCATCGCATCTCTGAAGATGATGGGGCTTTCAATGCGTGCAGCGATGCCGACCCAGACAACAGGGTTCGATTCGACGTAGAACCAGAGACGCTTGCCCATGCGCAGGAAATGGTTTTCGAGGAAGCCCGAGACGGCGGGACCGGAGGTGTGTTCTTCGGCGACCATGAGGACCGAGATGGCGTTGGTGATGAAGCGGCGATCACCTGCTGGGGTGTCTTCGTCGATGAAGCCGCTCAGAGTCTGGGCTTTGTTGGAGATGATGCGGAAGAATGTGTCGTAGATTGTAAGGAAGGGTTTGTCTTCGCCTTCGGGGATGGCTTCGAGTTCTTGGAAGCTGGTTATGTTCTTCTTTGGGTTGGTTGGGTGCTGATTGGGAACGTTAGAATGGGTTTTGGGGTATGTGGTACCTGGATGAGTGGCGTCTGCGGTCTGCTTGAAAAGAATAACCTTGGAAGTCCAGGCAGGAAAGGTATCGATAAAATGTGCGCCGAATTGAGGGCAAAACAGAGTAGAACTTACATAGAACTTGAAGCTGCGAAGACGCTTATCATCCTTGTCTTGCTTATTCGGAACCATATCAAAAACCCATCGAACACACTCGCCAGCCTTTTCCTTGACCTTGCTGATGGTGCGCTTGGGGTACTCCTTTTCATCAGTCAAGAGATGCTCGAAATACGGAGAAGCCTTGATGAGATCGATCTTGGACAACTGCCAGATATAGCCATACTTAGAATTGATCAGGACTTCGCCACCTTCAGTGATAAAGCCACCTTGATCGGCAGTGGGTATGAGAGGCTCGTCACTACCCATAGCCGGGAGCGAGGTCAGAGGGCCTTTGGGTTGTTTGGAGGATGAGGCCTTTGGAGCTGGGGTTCCCGGAGTGGAAGACATCGTGGGCGATGGAACGGATGACGAGGTGTTGCGGAGAGCTCGAAATTGCTGTGCTTGTCTCTTTGTGCGAGCGTTAGCAGAGTAGATCGAAGATGAGAATGCGGGAGGGACCTACCGAAGCTGAAGCAGTTTGCGACGATGGACGATGTGCTTGAACAACGATAGAATCAAACGACGAAGCACGATTGTTCTGCGCAAAAGAAGCAAACAAGCTTGGTACCTGGGCTGCGATGTTGTGGGCAAGTTCGTTGATGGGAGGAAGTGTAACAGGGTAAGAAGCGAAAGGGCGAGAACTTTCTATCTCGAAAGAGGTGGAGCTTGCAGCGCTAGTGAATCGATCCTTGTCAACACTTTCAAGTTTTACCTGCGAAGAAGGCTTTGATTGGCTGTGATTGAAAAATATGTTAGCGCTATGCCAGTTCGGGGGCCTAAGTAAAAGCCACCAAAAGAGCGCCTGCACCGGGTGAAGGTGACGCTCTTGGGCAGGAACTCGGAGCCTGGAGGGCGAGCAGAAGGACTGCGCGTTGAGGTTCTTGTATGCCAGGTAGAAGGAAGGAGACGTTAAAAGTAGAGGCAATTGAAGACTTGCTTCCATGATAGCCTACTGCCCAAGTAGACCATCTATTATAATAATAAGAGGCAACTTGGGCTTGAAGAAATTTGCCGGCCTAACCACCACAAAGCTAACAAAATAGACCCCAGCCACCTGTTATTGACGCTTCATTCAAGACAAAATATCTGCATCATCGAGTGTATGCGTCGTCTGAAGACGAGCGCCTATTCTCTTGCGGCCAAGGAAGGCGTGGGTATAAGGAGGAAGGGATTTAGAGTTCTTTGATTGTTGCTGGGTTTTGGGAAGAGGAAAATTCTACCTACTGTGAAGTTCTAGGCAACATTCTAGATAAAAGAGTCAGCGCATGCAGTTCACCCCTATATACCACGCTAGGTAAAGAAGATGCTTGTACTAACCTTGTCCACGGGCTGTAACGTGCCGTTTATGAGTTCTTTTTATCAATTTGGATACATTCATTATTAAATTTCAGAGTCACTTCATTTGTTTGCCTCGGAAGCCGGCACTTAGATCCGGCTGGCCGCTTTTCCGTCAAGATAATGTAGCATTAGGGGCTTCTTATAACAGCAGGCCGACTGTGAATTTATGGAACATTAACCGAGCAGGTGATTATGTACAGAGTTTGTATGCTGTCCCTAAAGTCAACAACTTACAAGTATCTAGGAATGAAAGAACCGCAAGATTATGGATACTAATTGATCTTCCTTCAAATGTAGTTTGTTTCCTTTGAACCCCTTTAGATACCAAGGAGGGGATTGAATATAGATCAAGTAAAACTTCTTACCATCACTTGATATTTGTTCAAAGTAGACTGCGCTCTCTTTGAAGCCATTTAGGCAATTGAGAGTAGATTGAATGTGTGTCAAATTAAACTTGTTTACCGTTAACTGATCTTCATTCAACCTGTACCTCATTCTCTTTGAATCCTATCAATAATGAGGAATTTGAATGTGGACCACAGAAATAGAGTCTTCCCAGTGGAGATCTAGACACACATAAAAAGCCAAAGCTTACTCTTTGATGACTAAGAGCGAGTGCACGTGGACCAATGAAACATTGGATTGGAGCAAGATTGAAAGTACTATGTGATTGTATTTTCTAAAGGGACGACAGCTAGATATGGCATTGGAAGCACGCAGAAAACCAAACGGAAATAACAAATCGCGATACAGTCTTCCACTGGAAGACGGTCTAGTGCGGATCTTTCATGATGCCCTCAGATCAGCTCTCAAAGTTCTCATTGCCAACCTTGCTATTCGACCATTTCCGCGTGAGCAGCGATAGTACTATAGCCGGCTGGCCTGCAATTTTGGCTTTTTGGATTCTTGGTCATCATAAGGCGGAAAGATTCCAACACACTCGAGCCAACAACATGAAATAACGGTACGAAGGTTCTTTGCGCGAATAATCAAAACTTGGAATCTAGACAAGAGTCAGTCAGTATGAGATGCGAGCGAGAAGAAGGGCAACGTACCAGGCAGCTCCGATTGAAAACTATTTTCCACTCTCACCAATGCGTTACGCCCCTCAACTGCATTTCTCATAGCCTGCGAGTCTCGTCCTCAACCCCAAATTCAGGACTCAAAACACAAAACCACAAAAGCCGCAGCGTCGTGGCAAGCATCTCAAGTTGGTGCTGATTGTCGTCATTGCCGCACCAAAACCAAGACTTGGACCATCCGAGCGCGGTCTCTTCGAGCGATACTTTGACGCGGTTGACACGGTATGGGGAATCGGGATCTGCTCAGATCTCTGTTCATATATGTCACACAGTCCCGAACGCATCCAGTTGCCTGGATTGTTGGGTAGTGATAGCTCGATGAAGGGTTTCGTCACGGCAGGTAAATGGTAGATGGAAGGGAAAGGAAGAGGTCGAGGAAGAGGAAGACGCGATGAACCTTAAGCACGCGACGGATCGGCGCTAGTGGTCTTAGCGTGCGTCAAGTCTTCTGGCCCCGTATGCAAGGCACCCACACAGCCAATTTAATCCACTTGGAAGGCAGCAAGCCTTCCAAGGTCCGAGACCAGGATCAGCAACTGGAAAATCAACAGCCTCAACGGCAACAAACACACATCACCTAACATCGTCGCCATTCGACCCCAATCGCAATCATGGTACGCGCCTTACCCCCCATGTTCCCCCAGTTCCTCTGCTAACTCACCCACAGGCGCGAAATTCCGAGAAAGCGCAGTCGATGCTCTTCCGCTTCCGCGAATCGCAAGCAGCGGACCTAGGAATCATCGATGTAGGCCGAACGCGACGCCCCAAGATGATCACGGAGGTTGCCTCCATCCCAACATGCGAAAAATGGCGCGGACAGGTCCTCAAGGAGATCTCGCGGAAAGTCAGCAAGATTCAGGACCCGAGCTTGAGCGATTTCATGATTCGCGATTTGAATGATGAGATTAATAAGGCGATGAGGGAGAAGCATATGTGGGAGGTGCAGATTCGGAATTTGGGGGGCCCGAATTATATGCGTGGGGGAGGCAAGGTTTATGATGACGAGGGAAGGGAGATTCCGGGGGGTGGGAAGGGGTATAGGTGAGTTTTATTCTAAGGATGGGTTCTGGGGTAGATGAAGTGGGCATGGAACTGATCTGTTTGGGACAGGTATTTTGGACGAGCAAAGGAGCTTCCGGGTGTGAAAGAAATGTTTGAATCAGCGACGCCCAAAGCAAAAGTAGATAAACCTCTAGATGCGAGAGCGGATTTACGGAAACAAGTCGACGCCTCCTATTACGGCTACAACCTGGACGAAGAAGATGGCACGCTGCTCACTTACGAGCTACAAAAGGAGAAAGAAGCCTTTGAGGGTCTTCTTGCTGGGAATGATGGACGTGCGCCCAAGGGATGGGAACCTCTACCAGGTGACACCGGAGATGGCGAGGGCTGGAAGCTGCCGACGGCTGAGGAGGTACAAGAGGAACTCGTTGAGAGGAGACGAAGAAGGTTGCTTGATAAGTTGGGTTAGCCTGGAATAATGAGCAAAATGATAATACGATAAGTTGTGATACCCTTGGAAATGCTTCCAGAACATTGAAAGAATTTATATTGCTCCAGGTGCTCTCTAGCATAAAGAGTGACTGCGCCATTTTTTAATGACAGAATGCATTTTCCTCCAGTCTAGCTACCAGATTTTCAGAAACCCCCAAGTCCCTGAGATTAACACCCTACCAGCAACCCCTCATGCGGACCTACTATCTCAAGGCAAAAGTGGCCAAACCCACTTCACCATCCCAGCAACGCCAACAAATTTCCCCTCATCAATGCCATGTCGTCTTGCCACTGTTCGTAGCTTGTGCTCTTTCGCTGGGTTGACCTATTTGTACATGGTCAGTTACTTCGTTCTTCCAGTCGGCAAACCTCCCCTCAAACCTTTAGCGGAGCTATTTTTCATGCTGGACAGGAGAAAAGCAGAGAATTCCTGAAAGACTAGTGTCAAGAAAGAGAAAAGGGCACACTCACAACCTCCCTAACACCCTTATTCCCACAAAGGCGTCCCACAATCCGATAGAATCCACATCTCAGTGTAAACTTCCCAAACATGTAGGCCCATACACTTCCAACCCACACCTTCCGTCTCAATTTCCTTCCTAGTCCCACGTCTCGTCCAGATCGTCGCTTAAAAGAAAATTCTTTCTTATACAGATCCATGCCATCTTGTTGCAAACGCACACCTTCAAATCGCCCTACACTGTCAAAACGACTACGGATTCCGCAGAATAGGATGTCTGAGGTTTCTGATAGGCGGGAGATGGTACCGGTGGCGGCGCGCAGTTCGGCGAGTTCTCCCGCTAGACAGGCGACGTGGAAGGGTTCGTTTTCGATAGGAAGGGAGAGGATACGCAGCCAGATCTTGAGGAGGGGGTTGAGGGGGCGGGGAGGCATGGTGGTGGATGGTTGGACTTGGTCAGTTAGTGGATGTTTGGGTTTGGGATAGTATAGGATTGGGAATGACAGGGGAAGGAGGAGTACTAACTGACAAATCTGAAGGAGGGGAAGAGGTCCTTATTTGCGATTCTGAAGTGGTGTGGTGGGTGTGATGGTGTGAGAGATGCGGTTCTCTCTAGTTTCGCCAGTACGTAATATGTCAACGAACAGACCTGCTGAATGTCTATTCTCTGGTGTTCAAGATAGACAGCTGATCTTGGCAGACGTCAACAAACAAGATCACAGTTGATCCTTTGATGCTAGATGGATCGTCGAGTTGATGGTTGCAAAGTGTTCTTGATGTCAAGACTGACGGGGGTCTTTTTAGATTCGCAAGGATGGAAGGAGTTGTTGATCAAAGAGGATCTATGACCGGCCAGCCCTGCCTAAATACTCAAAATAACACTAGTAGGCGCTAGTGTAGTTACCCTTCCTAGATTCGCTCCACCTCGGACATCCATAAACCAGAGCCATGATGGAGGTCTTTATGTGTTGGATAATCAAGGAGCGGGTATTGCCATGACATTGTCACTACAAGTTTGCATGGACTGGTGGGAGGTGATTGGTTAATTTTATATTTACTAGCGTGGTGGGAGAAAGTGGAGGATGTGGCTTCCAGCCTCTTGGTTCTCTTGCTATTCACTGTTCCTCTGTACCTTGCATGGCTGAGAATGGGGGCTATTTGGTATGTCCATATTCCTGTCACTATGAATTTGTAGGTGCCCGGTGGTGTTGTGCTATGATTGGTGGATTCTAATATTTACTAGTGGAAGGGGAAAGAGTGGAGGATGTGCCTTGCAACTAGCTTGTTATACAGCTATTCACTAGCTAGAAGGAAAGCAGGTTTATATATCCAAATCCAAGCCTAGTGGCTGGCTTGCTAGGAGCGGAAAGCACTTCACATGCAGGTATCATGCATGATTTTGCGCGCCACTTGGCTATTCACTTGCTAAGTCTTTTGGTGTTAACATCGCTATGGTCAATTAATCTTCAGCTTCTTACATACCCGTTTGGCAGTCTCGGTCTGAAACTACGTCTCATTTTTATTGCGACAAAAAAAGACATTGGGGAATGGAAGAAAAAGATATTAGTTGAGGCAAAACTTAGATGGTTTGCTAGTCTGTCTTCAAGGTCGTTTGCTCTTGCTAAATATCAACTTGAAGACACAAGGCCTGATGATTGGGGGTTATGGTCCTGGGCACTGATCCATGCTAAATAAGCAGTTACACAGTATGCATGATGTGAAAGAGAAAAGATACCTGCATCACTTGGAAGGTTTCATCAAATGCATGTATCAGCTTACGATGGGCTTTGTTTGCAAGTCGGTGGAAATGGCTATAAGAAGATCCTCATTTCCACTCTCATACGTTAAAATTTCAGAATGGAACGAGACCTTAGCTGCTGGGAGTCAGGCGCAGAGTACGTACTTCCCGACTGGCATCTCGCTCAACCCGATCAAGCCAAGATGCCTCCCAACGATTCCAACGTCGCATCCGACTCTCAAACACAAAATTTCACTCCCAATGCCGAACCGAAAGTCGTTGGCTTGTACGGAATCCCTGGATCTGGAAAAACGTATCTGCTGAACAAATTGAAGGAACACGTCTTACTTCCAGCTGAACAGTTCACCTTTTTCGACAGCTCCGAAGTGCTAGGTGGACTCGTTCTCGGCGGTCTTGATGCATTCAAGTGTCTGACCGAGGGAGAGAAAACGTCGTATCGTGAGCGAGCTATAGACGAAATCCGGGACCAATGTGCCGATAGTGGGAGATTGGGAGTTGTAGCTGGACATTTGATGTTTTGGGAAAACGAAGAAGATAATGCCAGGTCTGTTCATACTCGCAAGGACCTCGCTACTTACACCCACATTATCTACCTCGACGTCGATGTCGATATCATCCATAAACAACGACAGGAAGACAAGACCAGATCTCGTATGCTAGTTACA
This sequence comes from Hymenotorrendiella dingleyae, assembly GCA_003988905.1. Lineage (NCBI taxonomy): Eukaryota > Fungi > Ascomycota > Leotiomycetes > Helotiales > Helotiaceae > Hymenotorrendiella > Hymenotorrendiella dingleyae. The sequence goes on from QYAP01000238.1 coordinate 32,352, forward strand.
ACCGACCATTTAAGGGAGTGGCAAAACAAGGAAAAGAATCTGTTGCGCGAACTCTGTTATAGGCACGGGATTCTATTCTCAGCAGTAAACGTCAGCATTCCTGGTGATCCCCAATTGCCGGAAAATGTAGCAGCGCTACTCGAAAACTTCGAGTTCCTTACTCAGAGGAAGAACTTGGAAAATGCAGTAGAAGAGATGTCGGATGTTGTCCATGCAGCTGAACACACGGAACGAGGCACACTGGAAACAGTGTTGGTATTGGATGCTGACAAGACATTGGCTGCCGAGGATACAGGCAAGCTGTTTTGGGAGGAGCTACGCACTTCCTCTGGAGCAAATGATCTGCAAGATCCGTTGAAAGCCATATTCGATAGTGGCTTGGGATACTCACACACTGCCTTTTACCAAGCTATGCTACTCTATCAAGAAATCGACGACGAGAAGTTTGACGGTGTTTGCACGAAAGTCGCCTCAAAAGTTCAACTCTACCCTGATTTTGTATTTCTCTTGAAAGACCTGTCCCAGAAAAGGCACATGGCAGCAGCGGTTGTCACTTGCGGATTGCAAGTCATTTGGGAAAAGGTTTTGGCACGAGCAGGTCTATCAGATATCAAAGTTATCGGCGGAGGACGTCTCGAAGAATACCGAATCATAACTCCAAGCGTGAAGGCCTCCTTGGTCAAATATCTCCAGAGATTGAAGTTGAATGTCTGGACATTCGGAGACAGCCCACTTGACCTAGATATGCTACGCCAGGCTGATCAAGCTTTCGTCATTGCAGGCAGCCGAAGTATGGCGAAACCCCTCGGAGAAGCTATCAACGAAGGATTCCGTGCTCGCCAAGTGGTGCTTTCTACGAATCTTTCACCGGTGGATCATGCGAAGCTCCCCCATATCGAGCTGACCGATGAGGACTTTCGAAAAGAGCTCTTCTCTGCTCGCCGCAGGCTCGATCTCCATCACGCTACGGACCGCAGCACAGCAAAGCTACTGGCTACATCTATGCGCGATGCGAAGATGGCTGGGCCAGCGCTCCAAGCAGCTCATCGACGAGTTGGATTTTACCTCGCTACCGAGTTCGTAGCTGATGTCGTCGGCCTCGATAGATACGATATGAAGGATGTTCAAGATCAAACAACAGATGGACATCGATTATTGCACGAGGAGAAAACCACCATCGTAGCCTTAATGCGTGGCGGCGAGCCCATGGCCCATGGCGTCCACGATGCTTTTCCCCTCGCCATGTTCGTACACGCGAAGAAGCCTGAAGATCTCATAGAAGACCATCTGAAAGGGCAGGAAAACCTCATTTTAGTTGACTCGGTCGTGAACAAGGGAAGGACGGTGATAGACTTTGTGAAACACATTCGCGATACCCTCAAATACACGTTTCGAATTGTGGTGGTGGCTGGCGTTATTCACAAAGGAGCTGTGAATGTGGACAGTGACCTGTCTTTGGAGCTTATTCCCCTCGCGAAGATTGATCTTGTTGCGCTTCGGCTCTCGGACAATCAGTTTGTTGGAAAGAAGGGTACCGATACAGGAAATCGTCTCTTTAACACAACTAAGTTGGATTGAGTGTTAGCGCATCTCCTGGCTGGTGGAGAAGTGAGAGGTTTCATTTGAGAATGGTCTGGATATCTGGAATCGAGTGTTATGGAAGCTACGTACTCGGATCCAGATAGTTAATAGATCATTCGAAATTTCCAAACATATGCTTTCGAGTCGTAAATACTATGTGACTCCAAACGTTACCAGTGAAGTAAATCGCCCTGAGAAAAAGGAAAGTTACTTTGCAATCGCGGAAAAGAGTAATAGGGAGCGGTTTCATTTGAGACATTATCTCCTGGTATGTCGTCTGATGTTCATTCAAAGTTATTCATACTTTCTTGTCTTACTTTAAGAGACCAAGGAGTATATTGAATGCGACTCTGCTAATAGCGAAATCATAACTGAATTATGTTTTTAGAACTGCCGATGACGATCCGTTCTCGTGATTTTCGCAAAGTAGGAACTTCGAGGTACTGTGTCATTTTTTTTTTGCGCGTGGGGTAAATCTCCGGGTAAGCGAGTGCGAATAAAGGTACCGTGCGGCGTGCCCGGGTAAGCTACCGAGGGGACTCAGGGGAGGACTTGGCGAGTTTGAAACACTTCGCAGCTCAGAACATTGGACCAAAGTACACGACAATATGAATTATTCAAGAGTGTGCAGGAAACATATCCAAATTTCCTATCTTCTACTATTACTAAGATATAAACGAACCGTGATTATGATAGTCGTGGGCGGTTCATTTCTTCAAGCTGTCGAGTATCGCCTGGGCTCCAGCAAACTCGAAGTCTGCCATTGTTTCCTGCCACAATTGTTCTCGAATAGCTTCTCCCTCGGGTGTGTATACAAATGCAGCAAATCTTGAGAGAATCATCGATGGTCAGCATTTTCATTTTCAATCAAGATAGCACTTGGCGACACTTACGATGAAATCTTCCAATTCGGAACATAGCACCCGTGCGTCTCCTTTCCCTTGACCACAGCTGCATCAATATACGTCGATGCTCCAACTGGCACGCTTCGTCCACAAATGGCTTTGAAGCAGTAGAAGACCACCCGAACCGGCAGAGGTGCGAAACCTGGGAGATTGGTATTCTTGACCAGGCCTGGATCAACGAGGTTGACAATGACATCTTCAGAGCTTACACTTTGTGCTAGGTTGATGATGAAGAGGTGGCTTAGCAACTTGCTAACAGTGTAACGTGTCACCGGATTCCAGGGAAGTGACGGATCGTCCAAAGTAGCCAGTACGGGTGACCCTTCTGCAACCGATATCATGGCACCTCGAGCACTGCCTGAATTGACGATGGTGAGTCGTCCAGGTTCTCCTGGTGGTGATTTCGTTTTGAGAACAGGGAGGAGCAAAATTGCAAGCAGCATCGTAGAGAGGTAGTTGACCTGAACCAAGGTCTCATGTCCCGTCTCTTGGATCAAATCGAACGTCCCCGTTTGCGCTCCCGCATTCAGAATCGCAATGTCCAATCTCTTAGTATCCTCTTCGACTCGTTTGGCGAATCTTTGAACGGACTTATAAGACTTCATCTCCAGCTGCCAAACTTGAATATCAGCGCGGGGATAATCTTCTCGGAGTTTCGATGCGACCAATTCCCCCTTTTCTATGGAACGCACACCGAGAATAAGTCGCGACAGTTTAAAAGTGAGAAGTTGGCGTGATGCTTCTAGTCCGAGACCGCTTGTTGAGCCGGTTATGATTGCGGTTTTGGAAGCAAGGTTCGGGGGTTGTAGGAGTTTTTGGGGTGTGGTACGAAATTGTGAGGTGAAGAAGAGGGAGAGGGAGGATGAGGTAGGTGGACCGAGATCAAAAGATTTGGACATTGTATAAATTAAGAAGGTTGTGTTGTGTGGTTCCTGGCTGTAAAGAGGAAGTCTTCTGGCGTGACTCAAGAGATTTCAGAGTTTTTTTTAAAAGGGGATTCGTATTAAATATGCGATCTCCAGACGAGATTTCAGGCGACGGATAAATAGGCTTCATAACGATCACGAACAGAATTTTGATATCTTACATGGTCCATGTGTGCTTTCCCAAGCTCATGTTCAGCCCATTGCAGCCCCATCCAATGGAAAGGGGAAACGAGATTCGCTAAATTTACTGCATTAGGAATACAGTCTCGGCTTGGCATTGCGGCCCAAGCGCCCGGTCCTCCTCCCGGGTGACTTCGCGGACTCAAGACTCCCGAAATAGTCATGGCAGATACCTACTTAAGTAGCTGTTGCTCTTCGTGATTGTTTTCCTAATCCAGGCATCAATCCAGTTTCAGATGACAACTCCAAATATACAGTGCATCCTACCTGCGCCATTTTCTTGACCCGCGCATTCCGAACCTCGCGACCGAATGCACTCCGGATCCGAAGTGTGACCCGACTCACGGAGATAAGATACTTGCGGGTAGCTGCTGTTGGATTTCAAAGATGAAGCAAAGAACACGAAATGAGAATATTTTGCAATTCATCGTCACTACTCCTACTCAGAATTCCATTGAAGAGAAACGCAAGACAATTCGTAGTCATGTTATGCGGGGCAAGAACCGTAAGAAGCCAGTATCGATACCCCACCAGCCCCAGTCTCGCATGAATAGTCGCGGCAACCTTGACGGCTCGACAGGCAAGGATAGTGAAGAGACTTCCCATGCTCTCGGAAACAGCTGCAATGTTTTCTCTTTGACGGACTTATGTACCTATGTAGGTTCAGGAGACATTTGGAAACGTGAGAAACCGTGCCTATTTCAGTGCATCATTTTCCGCAGTTTTAGCTGACTTCCTGCAAGTTAACCAAGCTATGTTCCCCCTCGAAATTGGCCTGACTGCTCATCATACCAAGCTATCGTGGTTTGAACCTATTTGGACTGATCCCGCTTGTCTCCACTTCACCCTCTTCATATCCAACGCCTACCACGATTTCATCAACGGACATGAACAATCCAGCAAAACAGCCATATCTCATTTCATCCAAGCTCTAGGGATCCTTCAGCGGCGTCTGACTGGGACCAGTAATCTGCTCTACACGTCCGACTCGACCGTTTTGACTGTCATCGGCCTTACTATGGCAGCAACTTTCCTTGGTGATCTCGATACTGCACTCAAACATCTCAAAGGCTTGCATGAGATGGTTGTCTTGAGAGGAGGAATCGAATCTTTCAGGGAAAAGCGATTTTTGCAGTTCAAAATCTATCGGTAACCCGAGCAAGCCCCAAAGGAATACGAATACTAGCGCTGATATTAGATAGTGCTGAACTAGGAGTGGTCCTTGCCACAGGATGCAACCCCATTTTCTTCCCCCACAGCAAAATATCTTGGGATCCTTTTTTTGCACCCCCCACATCAGAATTAGCAGCTCCCAAAACCCCAGCGTCAATTCCTCAAAACTTTACAGCTCCAGAACTCAATGCCTTTCTAGATACTTTAGATAACCGGCTCCGCACCATCTGGCACGATCTCTCAGAATTCGCCAAAACCGCCAACCTAGCGATACAAAGTAAATACGTCTTCGACAACGACAATTACCAAGACATCATGATATCCATCCACTACCGTCTCCTATACCTCCACTTCGACCCTCCATCCCTGAACGAAACTACCCGCCTCGCCCTTCTAGTATTCGCGAGTTCGCTATTTCTGCAGTGGCGTGGAATCAATGCGCATTTCGAGGATTTATCTCAGAAGCTTAAGAGTTCTTTGCTTGCATTGACAGCTATGCCTACCCATGATGAGATACCTCTTAAGCTTAGACTTTGGTTGTATGTTGTTGTTGGAGTCTCAACTGGTGAGAAGGAGAGAGGGTTTATGAGATGTGCTATAAGCTTTATGCTTCGAGATATGGGGTTGAAGGGGTGGTGTGAGGTTAGGATGGGTTTGAAGGATATTCTTTGGATTGAAGGACTGCGTGAATCTGAAGCGAAGGGGCTAGTTGAAGCTTCACTTTTGCATAATCATGAGGCAGGTACAGTATGCAAATAAGTGTAATTAATAGCTGTTTAGCTTGGTGAACCCCAGGATTTATCGTCTCAAGATTAATCACCGCCATCGTCACCACCGTCAAAACCAGTCACCACCACCATCATCACCACCGCCAGATCCATTTCCACTCCTATTATCAGAATCTTTTCGATCGAATTGCGAATACCACTTCTCACTCGCGCTCTGAAACTCGCCTTCCTTGCCAACTTCCTCCTTCATATCTCCGTCTTTCGTATCTCCCTCCATTCCTCCTATTTCCTTCTCGCCCTCTACCTTCTTGCCCGGCCCGAGGCGTGAATGCGAAAGGGGATGAAGCATCCATATGCCGCTGTCATAAATGCCTCCAGCCGAGTCACCTTTCTCTCCCTTCTTCACATCTCCCTTCTTCACATCGTCCTTTGTCCTCGGCCCTGTTACACTGCGATATCTCTTGTCTCGGCAACGACGAAGCATTGTCTGATTTCTGACACAAACCATCATCGCCACTCCCCTGAGGGAAAGCAAGCGTGTAACCTATGAATGTAATTCTTTGGCGTGTCTTCTCCTCCTCCTTCAACTCGCCATCCATGTTCTTCACTTTCCCCCCTTCCGTATCCCCTGCATTTCGAAAATTGCGCTTCTCCGAGATCAATTTCCCACGATTAGGGCTGTGGAAAAGCAGTGGCGTTGGTGGAATTGGAGGACACCATTTCTTCGTATCGAAATGGTACTTGGAGACCAGATTTGGAGCCCTTTGGCAGATTGCGAGATTTTGAGATTGAGGAGGGGGAGGAGAGTGCGGATTTTGGAATTCATGATGGCACTGGTACTTGAACGATGTGCCGACAAGAGAGTTGGTATTGAGTAATAAGTATACCTAATTCATGGTTCCTATCATGCGAAACTCAACAGGATCGAGGTGACCGTGTGGACCGAAATCCCCTCATGCAAGGGGGTGCGAAAGCGGCTAACTTACCGCAATACATCTAAGACTCACGCACCCTACTATACCCTAGACAAAATAAAAGATGCTTTCTTTCGAAAAAATGAAATTTAAACGAAAAATTTCCTCAGCCGAATAAAAGCAAAAAAATCTGGGTTTTCTCGCAGGGTAAGCTAGATGTATCAGCATAAACAAAGCCGTTCTGTTACGGTCCAAGATGTGGATATTCTCGAAAATCTCCTCTAAATTGAAGTTCGTACTTGGGGAAAATTGGAATGACGGATTCGGAGAGGGAGATAAAGTAGAGCAGAATATAAAACATTCATTTTGAACGTGTTACGGTACAGACTTAGGGGGGGTGAATCAGGTGATATGAGCACGTGGAGCACCATATATTTAATCGTTTACTTGTAATTCTAGAGGGGATTTTCGCTCTTTGGAGTGAAACTCGGGTAACCTAGATGTGAGAATTATTTTTTCGAGACTCGATCGGCTGAGTAGAATGGGACTTGGCATTTTAGGACGCGCCTTTATAGTTGAAAAGGTTTATTTTTCTGATATCAATTTCGCCGCCGCCAGTATTACACCCATGAAATTATCCCATTCTGATCACCTTTCTGACAAAATCAAGCATATCACTTCTCTCTCTCTCCACTCTTCTCCACCTTCGCTCGCTTCTTTATCCCCTACCACATACTTCTTTCGCTCCCAACACCACCTTCACTCATCTCCTCCATCACTCCCCCCCCCCATCCTATCCCACCCTCCTCTTTTTCTTCTTTTCCATCTTTCGTTTCCACTCACTCTTCCTCTCCTCCTGCTTTTCCTTCTTCTCCTTCTCCCTCTTCTTCTTCTTCTTCTTTCCACCATCAACCCCCCTATTCTCTACCTCTATCCCCTTCTCTACCCCCGGCACCTCTCCTTCCCACAGTAAACCCTTCCCCACCTCTCCATCCCCATTATCTGGCCTCGAAGTGCCATCCGAAAACAACCCTGTATCAACAGTCTTTATGATATAATCCAAAACATCCCCTTCCCCTTCCCCTTTCTCCTTCACCATATCCTCTTCCCCCTTCGTCTCCATGGACTGATTCTCCATCCACTTCTCCCGCATCCAATTATTCTCCCTCCACTTATCATCCCATTGCCATTGCCTCACCGCAGTCGTGGAAATGTATCTCGCGTAGATTCCAAGTCGTTGCAGATTTCGAGGAATGAACCTTGCGTACGGCCTTGGTATGTGCGGGCGGGGAAGAGAGTGTATTGTGCTAGCACGGAGTGTTGAGTTCATGGTGGCAGCGGGAACAGGAAGTTGGGATGGGAGGGGAGAGTTTTGAGATAAGTGTGGTTGGTGTTTTGTTGTTGATACCCTCATTCCTATCCCTCCATATGCAAGGGGGTATTCCTCACCTACCCCACCCACCCCTCTCATCCACCTAGAACTTTACTTCCGGCTGAAGAAATGTAAATGTAAGTCTGGTAATTTGATTTTTATGACCTCTCAACTTGAATGGTCCATATTCTGCAACCAAATCCTATATTATGACATCTATGTCCTTGGAGCCGCTAGCTAGCCTTTCACTTATCCTAAGCTGCACCCCCTCACATTTTAAAATTCGAAAAGCACCCTGCTATTAATACAATTTCTAACCGGGTAAGCGAGATTTGCTACCCCTATTCCCAAACAGGTCATGTATATATTTCTGATTCTATATTGTATGGCGTTCCTTCGTCTCCTTCTTCTCTGCCGCTAATAACTCGACGCCCAAATCCCTCAGCTTGAACTTTTGTATCTTGCCACTGGCCGTCTTGGGATATTCATCGATCCAAAAGACATATCTCGGCACAAGGTGATGACTGAGCTGCTCCCGAACCCAGCCCGTCACATCCTCCTTAGATAAAAACCCGCGTCTTTTCAACAAAGCCAATGGATCATATCTTTTCTTCCCAGCATCGTCATAACCCAGCTCTACACCCTGCCTCACAATAACAAAGGCGGCCACGACCTCGCCATACTTCTCATCCGGGAGACCGACCACTGAGGCTTCGCTGATGTTCGGGTGTTTGAATAGCACGTTTTCGATCTCTAGAGGATGGATGTTTTCCCCGCCACGGATGATCAAATCCTTGAGTCGACCCGTGATCTTAACATAGCCATCCTCATCCATCTCCGCCTCATCACCCGTAAACATCCACACCTGCTCCTTACCCTGCTCATCCCGTTCAATAACGCGTACTGCCTTGGTACGCGCTTCGTCTCCCCAGTAACCCTTCATGACGTTGTAGCCACTAACTACGAGCTCGCCTTTCTGTCCGATGGGCACAATTTTACTGGGGTCATCGACGTGGACGATTTTCGCGGATTGGTGAGGGAGTAGACGACCGACGGTGCCGACGCGTTTAGGGAGCGGGTCATCGGGGAAGGTCATGAGTGAGACGGGGGAAGTTTCTGTCATTCCGTAGCAGATGGTAAGATCTGTGAGATTGAGTTTTTGATGGAGTTTGGCCATAAGGTTAGAGGGGACCGAAGAACCGGCTGCGATGCCAGTGCGAAGGTTTTCAAATCCTTCTCTTGAGATTTCGCCGGAGTCGAGTAGATCAAGGTAGGCGCGGAGCATGGTAGCTACGCCATAGATAGCTGTAGCCTTTTCTCTTTGTACGGCTTTCATGGCAGCGGCTGGATTGAATGCTTCGGAAGGGAAAACGATTGCTGAGCCGTGAGTGGCGGTTGCCATGTATCCCAGAATACAGCCGAAGCAGTGATATAGAGGAGGTGGACAGACGACGATATCTTTGGGTGTAAGACCCATCCGTGACCCGATTTGATGGCCATTGTTAAGGATTGAATGGTGCGAGAGAGAAGCCGCTTTAGGGGTTGATGTAGTTCCAGATGTAAATTGAATGTTGACGACGTCGCCCTTTGAGATGGGATTATCTGGAATAACATTTTGCTGGCGATGTTCCTGCTGTAGAAGATCTCGAAATGGTGTTGTTGAGGAAAAGGAGGACGTATCGATTCGTCCAGATGAATTTTCCACGAGGATTATGTTCTTTAGTGAAGGAACCGAAGTTGACTCCAGCTTTGGCAAAGTAAGATCTGAAACAAGCGATTTCAAAAGCGAGATATTCTCCCGTGGAGGTTTATGAGGCAAATTTGTTTCAGTCCCAGTAATGAGATGTGCAGCTTCGAGATGGTTGAGCGCTGATTCCATTTGTGTCGTATTGAAAGCGGGGTTCAATGGAACCTAGATAAAAAATTCTCATTAGCTGTCAATTCAACATACTTTGCTCTTGCAATGAGTTTTGAAGGCCAATGAAATCACACCCTCTGAGTGGTCAGATCCAATTGACTTGGAGAAGTCACTGGGCCAGTACCAGTGATCGCCAATGAATTGTTACCACTTTCCAACTCCCAAGGCCGCTATGCATCGAAGCATGCCACTGCTGCGGGTATCAGAAGCACTTGATCCCAAGATCAACACCAAAACTCAAACCAACAATCCACTCAATTTGACTCCATAACTCATCTCCTGCTCCATATAAACTCACCTCACCTCCCTATATATCCCGCCAACGTCATCTTCATCCTCTTGCTCCCTTCTATCTCCCGCCTCCCCAGTCCAAAGAAGAAAACGCACTCACCAAAATCCCCCCAAGCTTAAAAACAGCATACGTCGTCACCGCAAACTCCCAATTATTTCCCAAGCAAACAGCAACCCGATCCCCTTTTCTAACACCCCTCTCTTGTAAACCCCATGCCACAGCATTACTCCTCTCATCAAGCTCTCTGTATGTAAGGACTCCTCCTAGTTCTTCGGTGCCGTTTGTATTTGATTCGGAGTTTTGGAAACGAGCAATAACAGCCAGCCGATCACCATACTGCGAGACGACAGAGGAGAAATGTTCGGGGATTGTTTGCGTTAGGAGGGGAGGCTGTGAGGGAGGGAGGCGTTAGTAAGTTGAGTGGGAAGGAGAGGATTGGGGAGGTGAGACTTACGGATGTTGGTCCAACAGCATAACTCGTCGTCAATATTCCCCTCATCTGCTGCGTCTTCCGTATACCCCCTCCGCACCTGGCTTTGGCGAGGGAATTCCAACTCCCACAGCGAAACGCAAGTCGCTGCTCTCTTCTAGGGCCAACGCGAGGACGACAGTTGACAGTAGCTCCAACTCCCATAGCTCCAGCATAAACAGCATACCCTCGTCTCCCCAGACTAACCCTCGAAGCTCGCATCCCCGAATCCCTCACCGCCATCATCGCCGTCTTTCCCATCATCATGGTCAACCTCTTGTTGAATACTCGTGTACCCCGCTATTCATCCACTTTACTCAATCACTCACTCCTAACCTATGTACCTTCAAACTTTCGCACTTTCCCAATAGATGGTCGTTACCGTAAGATCATCGTTCGTGTCCTGTTTTGTCACCTAACCTAAGGGAGGGAAAGCCACAATGTGATGAAAGTTCTGTGTTACGAAAACATGGATTCGAACAGCCAAGGCGGGACAGAAATTCAATTCGGCTCAGGACCCTGGAAATGCGGGATGTGGGGGAAACCCCCACTTCCCCTGCCCAGAATGACACCCGAACTGCCCAGGTGGATGGCAATCACGAGGTTTGAGACAACACACACACTCTGCACATTTTTTTAGAGGAAAGAAGAAAGAAAAGTATTGAGGTGGCCGGCAAAGCCAATTTCTCTTGTTCTTGTTGGTAGTGGTGAATATATACATGTACCACATTCCGAATCTCCAGATCAGACGGCAACAGCACGCAAACATTATATCTGTCTGCCTGCTCTGCCGTTTACCCCAACCCCCCCTCTTTCCAACACACAAGACTTCAGCTCTTGAAAAACTCGTGTTTCCATTTCCATCCATAGAACTAATATTGTTCCATTGATCCAAAACTTGAACCCTCGACTCTCTTTCTCTCGCCTTTTTCCAATACCTGTGCCCAATTTTTAATTTGGCATCTCGGCCAGCAACGGCCCGATCGTATCTCCTGAATTTGGAAGTAATCCAAACTGGGACCAAATATTTAACCCTTCAAGGAACCCGAAAACTCCGCCCAGCTCTATTTTTGTATGAACAAAAGGAATAATTGAAAAACTCGGGCAATTCCTTGATATTTTGGGATCGCCGTATGCCGCTAATATGATCAAGTGTGAATGTCGTATACACAATCCGAGTCGACACGGTCGTATAATGTACAGTGAGAAAACCCCCGATGGGGTTTGAGTTATTATATGGCTGTTTATTTGCTAGGACCGACGTGTCGCAGCTTCTCGGGTTTCCAGGAACCTAAAATTTGAGTTAGTTGGCGAGTTGCATTAGTTATAATGTGCAAGTAGCATACCTTCGAATTCATGCTTCACAAATGCCATGGGATGGTCGTAATCTTCTGCTCCCATCTGTTGAACACCAGGGCTGAAGCTGGTGATGGGCAAAACGACGACATCTCCAACCTTCTTGGGCTCCTTCATACCAGTGAATTCGCGCCAAGTAATATTGCCCTTGGAGGTGCTCATATCAAAATAACGCTCATCGTTCATGAAATCAAAAATGGCATCTGTCCACACAGCTGGCCCAGTAAATTCAATAACTTTATCGTCCTTGAATGACTTCAATGTTCCAGCCTCTCGTCTCTTCAATGTCTCCTGTGTAATGTTGGCTACAATCTCGCGGAGGACTGGGTGTCCCGGTTTCGACTGTATGGTCCATTGGCAGAATTGGATTCTTCGCGAGTACCATTCAGACCAATCTGGACGATCCGGATCCGCCTCGATACCGATAACCAGTCCAACCGCCTCTCGAGGCACACTCTCCGGAAGCCATTCGGCGGCAGATTTCAGCGCATGTGTGTCGATGTCGGAATAGATGCCACCTCTGGCCAGCAAAATAAGGTAGCGGAAGAAATCGGCCTTGAGCACAGGCATGGGAAGGGCGTTGTAAGCTTCGAGTACCTCAGGTACGGCGGAATACAAGTGTCGCAACAAATGAACGGCAACTTGATCGGTAATGACTTCGTGGATAAACCCCGGGTGCTTTTCTGACCAACTTGCCTCTGCGGGTCGAAGAGTCTCTCCAAACTCGCCAGACGCAGGAGTAAATTTCCACGTCTGCCAAATGTAGGCAGGAAACTTGGACTCGACATCATATGGAAATTGGTATGCGAGCTTCTCGGGCAATGTAGCCTTGGACATATCTGTCAATATCTGTTGTTGTGGCTTCTTCCCTAGCTTGGTCGTCGTACTCGAGGATAACAGCGACGACGATGGATTCTGGGCTGATTTTGTGAGATCTATATTCCCCGCCTGCGAGTCGCTGCCAGCAGTTCGAGATGGTCTGCTGTCCTCCATCGAATGGTGGTGTGTGCGAGTAACAAGGAAAATCATGGTGAGAAAGACAGCGGCCGCTATCAGGGCTCTTTTGAATGTGAGCATGATGGGCGACTGGAGGCCAATGAAGCGGAGGCGACGGAAAGGAGAAATAGGAGACGGCGGGCGGCAGACGCAATCCGAATTGTTGTCTACTGATCTGGCAGAAGAGCAACGGTCGTGATGGAAATACTGTCGGAAGATTGATGATGATGTGCGCGGCGTGGTGCTTTTGTTTTCGAGCGTTCAGTGTGGATGCGGTGGAGCTCTCGACTGGGCCAGGGGATTTGGCGACCGCCAAGAAACCTTGGTTCAAGCCAAAGTGACAGGGGGCTTCTGGTGGAGTCGTTTGAGCAAAAGGACGAACAAAGGGGCTGGGCTGGGAAGGGAAGGAAGCGACGTTTGAGGTTATGCCCAAACGGGAGAATGTGGACGATCTTGCTGCTGCCGGCGGCACCGCAACGACGAGCAATGCCGAGTCAGTAGGTCAAAAAGGCCGTCCGATTGGAGTGAGTAGGAGAGACAGGAAGAGAGGATTTGTTTGGTGTGGGAAAAGTGAGAAAGTTGGGAAGTTCGAAAAAGCAAAATAAAAATAAAGTTGGTATCTAGCCAGGAGCGTGGGGGGAGGGTACACGACGCTATAACTACTCTAATTGTGCTGCTGTGTATACATTCACTCCCGCTGCTGGTGGCGTCACAGCCGGCGAAAACGACGAAGAGCTGACTCGGCTTGTGGCTGAGAGCCTGAATGAAAACACCAAAAATACTCACAGAGATCCGATCAAGACAGCCCTGTACGCCGTCTGTACCGTCCCAACCAACCAGGGACGACCATAGCCGATCTCCGCTACACAAACTCTCCAGCTACAAACACTCAGTACTCAATCTCTCACTCTCTCCTCACTCTTTACTCACTACTCTCTATATATTTGCATATTGGAGATATACTATTCCTTGGCACGGGGTTACAGAATGCGACGGGATTGGATGCCGGAGCGGATCGTGCCATCGGATGCGCGGCGGAACGCGTGCTGGCGAAGTTCCGTGCTGGCTCGTTCGAGGGATGGATGGGTGCCATGCTGATCATTCTGGAAAATGCCCGGAGGCACAGAAGCAGCTTCCATAACGGCCAGGAAGGGCCAGATCAGCATGACTGCGTCTTGCCTACTCAGGTAAGCCTGTTTGGGTATGTATGATAACCAGCCTATTCCCTCATATGCACCATCTTTGCGTCTCTATCCGCCGCCTTGCTTTAGTCTGGAGCTCAGTCCTTTTTCAGCAAGAAAAGAGTCTTTTGCTTGCGTACTCTTGTTGCTAAGCTGACTGACTTACCGGTAGTACGTACATAGCAGCCACTCAACGAACGTATGCAGCACAATGCATCGGACGCAAAGCCGTCTTTGCTAAGTAGTCTTGTCAACTTCCTCTCTGGGAGCGTACCTCGAGCGTGCCTTGAGCCTCTCTGGTGTTTGCATCTTGGCACGTTCCTTGAAGCCCTTTTCTGCACGTGTAATTCGGTAACGAACAGATAACGTCGAAGCGCAAGTCAAAATACTTAGTAGGTTGCATCTTGGCCGCGTATACCTTGGAGCAGCTCGTGGCCCCAACGCTTGACTCGAAAGTTTACCAGGTTCGTGTACACCAATTGATTTTTCTAATATATTTTTCTCGATTCGAGCCTTCCGGAAGCATACCCGTACGAGCGTCTTGCTAGAAAGTTAATTAACATGCCACAGGACCTCCTTATCGCTAACCGGACGATCCACGCCATTTTTGATACTGTACAAATTCGCATTTTGCCTGCACTGAGAACAGCTTTCAACATGGGATTTTCTTCAACCACAGCACCAAAAGACCATTCTCGTTTCGACAACCTTCCATTCTTCCCATCCCGGAAAGCATGACCTCATCCCAATTGCCGTTTCGAAATAATCCGCTCCAAGGACCTGCCCTCGGCCTCTAGAGCGAGGCTCTCGATCAATACTCAAGATCGCAGCACCGAGAAGGTTTGAGTGGTTTTACACCAATCAACCCTACCACCAACGTTAAAATTAACATTAACGTTAACGTTGGCCTTCCCACAGCGGTGGGTACATGCCAATTTGATTTGGAAAGCGGGGCTGAAACAGGTCAAAGTGGGAAGACCGATGACGTCTGGTCTGGGCCCAAGTGAGCCAAGTTGGCTAACCAGGTAATTGGTTGCAGTTGAAGCTTCTCTGCACTCCTTAATTCATCTACTTACTTTTCTTTTAAACTAGCGTCCGTTTTCTGAACTTGCTAAGATATAGGAATGCGGCTGAAGAACCAATTCTTTATTGCTAGTGCAATTCTTTCTGGTCCCCCGAGTTTCTGAGTACGTACGATCATTCTCATAGGAGCTCGGTCAGCTGCCGTAGTTGAAGGTTTATACAAGCTACATCGTGCATATGCGCTTTTTCGTATGAGTTTCTGGTAACAGAAGAAACCAAGCTAACGGACGAACTAGCGTTTAAGACACAATCAAGAATAAACGGACACCATAGAGTTTCTCGTCAAAATCGACGTCTTGGCATGGATATTCCATGATAAGCGAGGGGGCTTCTTCACTCCGAAAAAAAGTATTCGTTTGGTTTTCTATACATACTGTTCTTGATGTTGCGACAATACTGGCAATTGCAATTTACTGCGTCAGAATTCCTAACCAAAAAAGGCCAAAGAAAGAGCGGGTCGAAAAGAAATTTCTTATCTTCAAGGTTATCTCTAATAGCCTCCGATTTCCCAACTCTTTTTCCAATAAAGGTTCTTTCTTTTTCCAGATAACGACCGCAACTCTACAAGCACGCCATCCTGCCGCCCCCTGTCCTTGCTCAGCATTTCAAGCTTTCTTTTCTCCTAACTTCGATCTTCTTCCCTTCAACCTTTTTCACTTCGACCATTCTCATTTCAAGCCTCTTCACATCTCATCTCTTCCACCTCTCGGCTCTCGCTTCTCGCGTCTCTTCAGCTCCGCTCCCTCGCATCTCGTCTGACGTAATCGCTACGATTGGCGAAGCGTTGTGAGGGGGCGGGGCAGAGTGAGGAACGTTGAGTGTGAGATGATGTAGGTGAGATTATGTGGGATGGCGTCCGAGAGTTGACGATGAGGATTTTTCACTCGTGTTTTTTTACGTGGATGATGCTATGAGTACGTAGTATTACTCTTGGAGATACGAGCATTGTAATTAGAGGATTTGAAGGCAATTTTAGGAGGTGAGGATTATGGAAGGAGGAAGTTCTTGAGGGGTTTAATCCTTTTCGCTTGTGTGGCTGCGACATAAGGTTCTTCGGGCTTTACAATTCTTTCCTGTTTTGTACTCAATTTAACTCGCTGACCTCGTTCACTTCTGTGTCTTGATAACGTTCAAGTGTTGAACTGGTTTTTGTCAATATGATGGAAGAGAATTGCAACTAGCTTCGCATCTGTTTTTTGCTCTTATGGTTTATGCAGATTCAGCCCCCCTGGTGATAGGCTCTGCTGCTGGGTACGAGGAGGCGGCAAGGCTTTGAGCTCTCTGGTCTCTGAAAACTCTTTGATTGGAGTGGTTGTTGCGAGTGGTTTTGATGGTTGTATTGCGACTACAAAAGAGGAAGCTATCGAGGCTCTGCGAGAACTCTCACGCCCCGCAGGAGCACGGACCACACGCTAGCACGAGCCTAGCAGGCAGGTGCAACCCGACCACGTGACCACGCCTCCAACAGTAGTGTTGGAGGAAATACTTCGTAAGAATGAGTGTTATTGCCGGCTTCTCAAGATTTTAAAATATTTAATTTTCGAAGGCAGAAACAGCTTTACGCATATCTAGGTACGTCGTGGATACGGACCCGGTGCACGTGGTTTCCCGTTCCCGCTGTTGTGGAAAGACCGATCGACCATATAAAATAATAAGTAGTTGCTTCATCCACGATTCCCTTCCCTTCATCGATAGCTTTCCTTCTCCATCGGAAAATGGTACAACAAAGTCTCCATGCGACACATGTTTCTCTCGAAGCCTCGCCACTTGCGCGCGTAACAAGAGACCCACAGGGCCACAGGCATCCTACCACCCATACGTACCCAATCTGCCTTGCAGGTGAAATGGGGGCGGAATTTTGCCAAAACGTTCGCCCGCTGCTGTCATAACTCTCTCACGCCTCTTTCCTAGAACCTTCCTTCACCGGCAACATTTTTCAATCTTCGAACCACGCTTTACCACCATCGCGTCGACGCATATCCGAGTCTATAATATATGAGCAAACCCTTTGGTCCACTGAACACGAACTAGCATGTAGCCAGCACTATTCGGTCTGCCAAGCATACAACTTCTTTCGTCGCTCGCGAAACTTATCTCAAGGCTGTACATTTCACTGTCTCGACCAACTCAGTGAGTTCATTACCACAGAACCATCCGTAATATTAGCACTTATTTAACCACTTTAGTGACCACCACGCATCAAACCGCCAAAGAATTGACACGGCCTTCCTATTCAACTTTGGAAATATACGGGCCATCGGTTGCTAGCAGTCTCTGTGGGTCTCGTAATTGAGAATACGGCATTTGCCTGCTAGACCTTGCTCACAAATATCACTGAGACTGCCGCTTCCAAAACATTCGCACTTTTGCTCTCGAGTATCATTGTATTACACACTCCTGTTGCTTGGATACTTCTTGGAAGCAAAGTGCTATTCTTGTTTCCCGGGAGCGCTGGGATACACACTGGGAAATTTGAGCACAAACGGCGCCGAAAATCCAACCCTCTCTCTTGAATACGCCTGCTCTATATCCGAGGATACTTGTGTGATCAATGGCTTCTGACCGGGAGCCTCTTACAAATCTCTCTGAGTTGTATGCATCGGTGCCTATTCTCGAATTTTCTGGCACGGTTATACGTGTCCTAACTCTCGAGACTGCTCCCAATTCTACACAAGTCTCGGGGTGCAAGAAGGTGGTTGCCATACTCACAGTTCTTGACTTGACCAACAATCCGAAATACGCAACTCTTTCGTACACCTGGGATGACGATCCAAAGGATGCTACACAGGAGAGCAACACTGAACCTAGAGAACAGCATTATATACAATGCAACGGCTATGATGTCCCCGTCACTAGAAACTGTTGGTCAGCCCTTTGGCACATCAACAAAACAACTCCCGGCATCACCATTTGGGTCGATGCTGTTTGCATCAATCAAATCCAGACGGATCCTACTTCGGAGCAAGAGAAAGCTTATCAGATTTCGAGGATGGGCGATATTTATCGCAAAGCAGCAGGGACCTACATTTGGCTTGGTGAGGGCAACGAAAAAACCAACCGAGCCATGGAATACCTCGAGAAAGGGGGACTTCCTTTCAAATGGCTCATCAGGAGTCGGATCGCTGATCGAATACCTACGGGGAAGCTTACGGCGCTAAGACTAGGTTTCCATCTGTTTGTACGCGCACATTCATGGTCAGGCAAAATGCCGCACTTCGCTGGGCTCGAGGACATATTTGGACATCGTTGGGTTATGCGCTTGTGGACATTGCAAGAGGTACTCCTTTCAGAGAACTCTATCTACATCATTTGCGGAGAGAGAAAAATTCCTTGGAGCTCCATGGTATTCGCGGTCGAGTTCATGGTGCTCTGCATGGAATATAATGCGCCATGGGCCAATCGCGCCGTGTTCCCAGAGCGCCTTGATCACTGGAGACGACTTACGCATAATTGGCAGCAGCGACAAAGTAAATACTCTCACTCTGTCGATATAACATGGCCATCACATTCTCTTGAAAGTGACAGAACTCTTTTAATGCAGCTTGAACAGCATAAAGAGTATATCCGTTGGGGTCTAGGTTGGGCTTTTTTTCTAGAATTTTCTTCTTCCGCGATGCTTATGCCTGTTTCGCTGTACCTCAAGAGGCGCACCTATCACTCGATGGCTCTAATCACCATAATATCTATATTAGCCGCCTACAGCTACATAAGTTTGTCGACTTTCAGGAACACAAAATCTCGCTGGACCATCTCTGACAAGCAGAACGAGTCTTTAATGATAGAGCTTCAGGTACGACAATGTGCAGATCCCACGGATAAGTACAACGGTATTTTGGGTCTTATACGAAAGAAATTTGTTTTGAAGGATTGGAGACCAGGGCTGGGATTAGTATACCAAGCTTTATTTATGGAACTTCTCCACCACAACAATTCTCTCGACATTCTACTTCTAACCTCATATAAAAGGAGGGGCGAGTATCTTTCCGAATCTCCTTCCTGGGTCGTCGATTGGCAGGAACCCCAAGAATATTGGTTCAAGTCCCTCTATAATTCTACGGATCGTAAATCGGAGTGGAAGATGTGTGGTGCAACACCCGGCTCACAGCCACACTGGTTATTCGAGCCCAACGATCGCGTCGATGTTAAAGGACAACGATTGATTGTCCGTGGATTCGTCCCTGGCGTGGTCACATATGCGAGCGAGCGACTTCCTTTATGCAAGGATGCTACCTTGGAGGCGGGGACACTAGAGAGTAATTTTTTGGCTTTCAAAGCAGCACTCTTTACGCTCTACAGCACGCCAGGAAGCGCGAGGGGGATCAGCGTATTTGCGAGTTTTGGTGGGATGTGTACGAAGACTGAAGCCCCTACACTTGGTTTCAATATGGAGAGTTTGCTTTGTGGCGAAATTGGTTGGTCCTCCCCGGCTTGGGACTCTATATTATTGGCTGGCAGAGGTGAAGAAGAGACAGTGAGAAATCTCAAGGCCTCGAAGATAGCTTGGAAATTTCACATCTGGATGACGAATTTTATGGCGCGGTTTGATATGGTATTGATTCGTGTGAAGCTCCTGGAACGGGAGTATATTGGACTGGCGGTTGCTGGAGCGAGAAATGATGACGTCTTGGCTCTGATATCGGGCGTTTCGACGCCAATAATACTGAGGCATGCGGAGGAGAATACATTCAAGGTCGTGGGCCCTGCTTTTGTTTCTGGTATGATGAACGGTGAACTGTGGGAGGACAAGCCTCAACTGTCGGAGTTGGTTCTCGTCTAGGCTTTATACTGTTGAAACTATTGAACTCAACTGAGCATCGAGCTGATCTGTAGTACTCTGATCTTTGTATCAAATACATCTAGGAAATTTTCTCCTTACAATCTCCCCCTATTCAACATTTCAAACTTCTATGAGTTATATATATCTGTAAGTTCTGTGAACATTTACATATCAACTAAATCCACTTATTATATCCAGATCCCACCACATTCCCTCCCAAAACTCTCCTCCGACTCCGAATACTCTTTCCCGTTTTCAAATACGATTATGCGCTCGTATTTTTCATGTACAGTACTATGGATGATGGAAAACGATATATACGTCTCTATTACAGTATAAATTTGAGGTGCGACGCTCTTCACCGCATTCTGTTCGTGAATGATGAAAATAGGCGAGTTTTGCTAACACTTTAAGAAATAGAGACGACGGGGTTGATTTTCTTGTGTTTAGTAGTGAGATTAGAACTTCAGAAGGTAGAATTGACGAGTGCTATGTGAGAATTTGGGAGGTGCGGTTCGTTTGGTTAATTGTTGGGTAGTTTGGTGGGTGCTCTGCACATCTCGCTTACCCTGTCGCGGTACGACAGGGTAACCCGTTCAGAATTACCTACAGTTAGTGGCATTCGATCGATTTGAAGGGATTTGAGGGAGGAGAAAAGGCAGGAGTGGTGGATTGAGGCACGCGATAAGCTGTCTAAAAGATATCGATCATTCGGCACGACCTACACCATCAAACCCCCGGCAGAGCTCTCTCTGCATAGAACGATTCTTCACCGATTTAATGCTATACGATATGGCCATGGCGATTTCGCGTGGTATTACTTGAAGTATAAATACGAAGAAGCTAACCTGGAGTGCTCCTGTAGCAGGATGAAGACTTCGAACTATCTTATTAGGTGCCGGAAATTAATATGGAAGTTCGATAAATGGTCTCTTAAGCTTTAAGTTCCTTCTATGATAAACCGTGAAAGCTTTAATTATCTACGAAAGCTATTAAGCTAGCCTAAGAAATTCTTGGAATTCTTGAACGTTACAGAATTCTATACTAAGATTTGCCTGCGCGGAAACGTAAATTAAAGTAGGATTCGATAGAAGAAAACCGCTAAAGGCCCGGAAATACTATGTTCCGAATCGCTAGCGGTCGGCCCCCCTTTAATTTAACGAATAAGTAGCTCTTTCAGGAGCGCTATATTCGTAAAATACTCTTTTTACTAGGCCCTTTTATTATGTTCTTATTAATAAACTGATTTATGAACGTATATATCACGAATATAATCTAATTGACGGGGGTCTACTTATTTCCTTTATTTCTTTACGGGCGTTTTTAGGGGCTTTTCGATTTCTATGAAATTATATTATTAAATCATTTGAACCGGGTTCGCCCTTACTAGGAATAATACCCTTATAAGATAAATCTATGATCAAGATATTTAAACCTTACTTTGAAAGAATACGACCCTACTTTAAACGGATTAGGAGGGAATCATTAGATCGGCTATTAATACCATTTATATTAAATTATTTTCGGGAATAATTAAAACGAGTGAAATTAGATATTTTGTATATATTCTTAGTTTAGTATATTATTATAACCTCTAGGAGCTCTAAGGTTTAAATCTTCTAACATAAATAATATAATAATAATAATAATAATAATAATAATAATAATAATAATAATAATAATAATAATAATAATAATAATAATAATAATAATAATAATAATAA
>QYAP01000239.1:0-55708 GCA_003988905.1 Hymenotorrendiella dingleyae
ACGAACCCGACTCTTGTTTTACTTCTTGACCATTATAGCCTACCGAACCCGACGTTGACCCGACTTCCTGAGCCAGGAAACCCGCATCGTTACAAAAAGCTCGGAATTTATAATAAATAATCTTTTTAGAAAATTATATTATTTTAAGAATTTTTAATTAGATTCCGAAATCTTTAATCTTATATTTATATAAATTAATCTTATTTAAATTAATTATTATATATTCTAAATATAAAGATTTCATAGATTATTATAAAAGATTTAATTATAATAATATCTATTTTATATATAATTATAAAAGAAGAAAATCCTAATTTCATACAATTTTTTATTTATTTACGATTAAAAAAGCCTTTAAATTTTATAAGATTATCGATAAAAACTTTAAGAAACTTTTTAAAAAATCCGGGTATAAATTCTTTTAAAATATTCTAAAAATAATCCGTTTCTTTAAAAATATTTATTTTATATAAAGATAAGATTTATTACTTTTTAAAAATTATTTTTTAATTTTTCTTTTATTTATATTATTCTTATTATTTATTCGAATTTTTAATAGAAAAAAGAGAAGCCGATTATTAAAGGCTTAAAATATAGATTAATCTTTTCTAATAATTATTAATACTTTTTCTTAATATTTTAAATTCTTTTTAAACTTATTATTTATAGTTATAACCCTTCTTATAAGGCTATTCTTATAAGAGATTAACCTTTTTAATAGAAACTATTATAATAAAACGGCGCTTATCTCCTAATTTATAAACTAAACTAGCGCCTAAGATTAAAATTAGCTCCTTTGGCGGTATTTGCCTATATTAGGACTTTAGGAACCCGTTTCGACAGCTCACTCCGTTTGCCGTAAAATAGATTAAATTAAATAAATAAATAAATTACTTGGTGGATGGGATACTTGGTGGGTAAAATACAACAGTTCCATCTTGTGCAACTCGATGCACGCCGCTCAAGTGAATGAGCCACCGTCAACAACTCGAGCCGCCCGCCCCCTTGTTTACGCTCCCACCGTGTGTGAATACAAGCGGGGTAACGAGCCGCGCTAGCACTGCTAGCGTATCGGCCGTGGCCCGTGCACGACCCATAGAATAGTATATAAACCCCTCCAGGTGCCAGAGAGATCCTCCTCTTCTTTCCTCCTTCACACTTTTCCATCTGCAAAGATCAACACCATACTTTGCATCGCGAACCCTCATCTACACCAATCCCTTGCACTTCAACATCAACCCTTTGCCCCTCTGCATCAACCCTTTGCATCGTAAGTCCATCCAGTATCCCCAGTGACTGCAGTGACTTCCGCTTCCATTCCTAACCTCCACTCTGATTCCTTTGACGATCCTCTGACTTGAGTTGTGCAGCATCGACATCAATCAACATCATCAAACTCCTCAAGTTTGTCAATCCACACGCAATCATGAAGAATTGCACCTCCAACAGCGATCTCATCGGCGAGAAGTCTACACCAGCTGTCGATGTCACTCATGACGAAAATCACGCGAACGCAATGTGTGCTGCAGACACCCTCCAAGGCCTCATCCATGCTAAGCACCCTTTCGCCGAACGTATGAGCCAAGCTGTTACTTCCCGCCTTGATCATATCAACCGTTACGACACCTTTACGCCGTTCAACAATCCTCATCAGTTTGACGCCTACAACGAGGAAAACTTCAAGGCTGACATGCTGCTTGTCATGAGCTCGGTCGACGACGCTACACTTGAATACGCTGCTGCCAACCCAGACCCTCACATGAAGGAGATGAAGGAGGCTTTGGCCCAGATCAAGGCAAATTCTGAGAAGGCAGCTTCTTTCCTAAAGATGACGAGTGCTCAGCGCGAGTTGATTGAGCCTACGCCTGAGCGTCGCAACTGCTCTGATGACCGCCCAAACTTGTTGAAGAGACTTGATGCTCTTCAACTATCCACCGAAAATGTCCAGTTTCAGGTAACCAACATCGCGGAAAACGTACAGAGAAACGAGCAGAGATTGTGTGAATTCGAGGATCGATTGGCGGCAGTGTCTTCGAAGGACATTGAAACCGAGGCCAAGGTTGAGGAGGTACGTAGGAAACACTCCATGATATATGATACCTGCTAACATCTCCATCAAGAGCCCTTCCCGCCTTTTCGGCATGGTACCTGGTTACAATGAAGGCCTTATCGTCGGCCAAGCCCGAGGCTTCGAGGAAGGCAAGGAGGCTGGTCTCAGTGAGGGCCGCGACTTGGGCTACCAGGATGGAGAGTCAGATGGTAATGCCAATGGATATTCCAATGGATATTCAGAGGGTTTTGCGGATGGAGAGGAGGCTGAGAAGCAGAGAAAGGTTGTCGATGAGGAGGATGAGAATGGCGGTGCAGCCGTCGTTGACGAACCTGAGGACTCCAATGATTTCGACTACTACCGTGACTACCGATCTCATGAATCTGCCCCAGAGAACCAGGCTGACCGCTTTATGGAATATTGCTCCTATGGTGGTGGACTCGATCAACAAGCCTGGATTATCGAGGATGATATTCGTCGATATGGCGAGGCATACAACGGTGGTTTTCAGGGCACTCTTCTGGATTGGAAGATCGAACAGTGGCGCAAGGTTCGTTTGGACGTTGATAGAATGTTGTGCATGGAGCAGGACATCCACCACAACAACTGTTGCGACAAATCTCAAGATGAAGAGGCCACTCCCTGGGATTCTGCTACCAATGCCAACGCCAACGAGGGTACCTCAACAGGAGTTTGGGAGGTGACACCTTCTTACGTCGACCCTTTTGCCAACCCCATCGACACCAACGCCAACGAATTGGATCACGAATGGGAAAAGATTGATTCTTCTAACCTCGACATGGACAGCAATGCCATTGTCCCCACTGAGGAACACGGAGAATCGGGACCAGCTCCTAAGGCCGAAGAGTGGTAAATAACCAACATCACTGACCATTTCACAACCTCCAGGCCTTGTGCCTCACTGAATGACGACTTTCCGCCTTGACTACCGTTCATATCACTTCTCATGAACGAAGAACAAAAACATATCTTACGAAAATCAGAAATCAATTACTGCTCACTCACCTCCGTCTTGAATAGGAGGAAAAGTAGAAGCAAAGGAGATGTAATCTCGCCGGCCTAGCTGCAGCACTTTACATTCTCGCCCCCAGCACCCATATCTCTTAATGGACATAAACCAAAAAAAAGTGTACTTAGTATTAAATTGACATACTATTGTACCAACATGATGTTCCTTTGCAATGTGATACTGTGACTTTTTCTATAATTCCTTGATGTTATTTTGAATAGTAAATGACATAGTACTAACAATTAAAGCTAGACAGATACCAATGCACGACTTTTGCCTAGACTTCTTGAAGTCAAGAAACTTCTGGCTTCTTTTGAATCACAACTTTGTGTAGCTCCGGGAGAATGGTGAGGCAGATGAGCATTTCCTTCAAAACATTTCAAGTTCGTAGGAATTGGAGAAATAAGAGTAAGGAAGTCATGCTTGGAAGGAAGTTCTTAGGGAAGAGGAAGCAGGGAGCGTGTTTGCATTGGTGAACGCGGCTGAAAATCAACTAAACTTGCTCCCCGAAAATCTGTTTCTAGTCAAAGCAGCTAGCATCATAAGGTGACGTTATCCTTTGCCTCGTCGAAGCTCCTTCTACCTCCCACTAGGAACAGAGATATGAGATAGCTTGCATCTTTGGTAATTTAGCGTATTTCCAGAAAAGAGAAATCTCATATCAAACAAATCGCAAAACAACCGGAATGGCAATCTCGATCTCGATCTTAACAACATGCCAATCGCAACTTCACCATAACTCTTCCGGATCAATTCCTCCTCTGAAGCATTTCTATCTCTGATCCCGACGCAACTACGTCAATTGCCAAAGCAAAGAGCCTCAAAGATAGGACGACAACCAGGAGAGTTCGGTAGAAAAGATGGGAGCCGGCGAGAAACTCTCAGGAGCACAGCCGTGCACAGAACGTGCTTCCCGATAAAACCTTCCAGCACACGGTTGAAACGTATTCTTTCCGTCGCGAACCCAAAAGCATCCGTTCTTTTCTTCAAGACATTATGGAAACAGAAACAAACAAGATATATGGAAGGAAACGAAAGCGAGAATGAAACGGGAAATTGAAAGCGATCTTGCCCTACCATGGTGAGTTCTTCAAACGTCTGCTATGCCTTGGCAGTTCAGTTTGCGTTATTTAATGCGCTGCCAAAAAGAGAGTTTTGACGTGCCGTTGATGCAGTTCGTCTCCTTGAGGTAACCTTTTCGCAGCATTGAAATGAGGTAATGAGGCATGGTGTTGGAAGAAGAGACATCTCGAGGTGAAATTGAATTGTTATGCTTCATGAAATTCCGTGGGCATTCGAGTACGAGTGGTCTTCGGAGCTAGGTAGGACTCCACAGACTGTTCTGGCCAAGAAAACCCCTTGGCAGGGTCCCAATTTTTAGGGGAAAAACCGATCCCCCGCCAAATTTCTCGATGCCAGAAAGATCTATGACGACGATGGAGAAATTTTCCGAGGTGCGTGGATGAGTCGTATGGTTTTGCGGGGGTAGGAGTGCAGAGAGGTGAGACAGAAGAGAGAAGAGACGAGCGTTTTTGTTTTGCTAAGGATATTTTGCTGAAGGACTTTGGGGGTGAGGATGTTCTCGTCGGGGATGTCTTCTTGGAGCCAGAGTGACGAGTCCGTTTGTTGAGATGAAGATGCTGGTTTGGAGGGTGAGGGTTGGGCGGCGGTAGTGTCCTCATTTCCAAGGTTTGGTTGGTGAACCCTGCAGGTCAAGCATTGAGGAGCCTTACCTCCGGCTCCACCAACCCCACCTTCAGGGTTCGAAGGGTCGAGAATTCGATGATCGAAAACCTTCGGAACCAGCTCCGACCTCCTATGCTGACATAATCAGCAATCAGTCCTCGACCAGCTTTGCTCCTCAAATTTTGGGCTCCATCAACACCAGAGGCATCCAAACGGCGGCCGCGTGCAGTGGAGTGCGCCATTTTCTGATTACACCGGCCTGTGCGTGGTCCATTTGATGATTCCTTCCTGCAGGTCGTCGCTCCGGGCGATGCGCGTTGGAGATCGGAGTCGTGGGAGCTCATCACAGTGTTGGTTTCCCCACGCCTCTCCAGCTTTCTGGGGATGCATCCGGTATATGCAGGGAAAACTGGCACCAAACTGAAGCCCACGCCATGTTAATAACATTACACCTGGACTGCCGGCCGCGTGTTGGAGTGGTCCCTCTATCGCTACCCACTCTACGCAAGATCATTATTCAGTTTGTGTTGCCCACGAGAGTCGTATGCAGACCTGTCTGAAGCTGTCTCTCCTGAGTTGGCTGGGCAAGTTCGGCCATGTATTCACACCATCGCGAGATCGAGATCGAGTTGAGAGTGGAGAGATGCCAATGATGAGATCTACATCCAGTATTTTCCTGTCGGTGTAGATGTTTTGTGAGAAACATCAAAAATGGAAAAGACGACAACTCAGATTCTATCTCACCAGATCCAACGCTCGCATGCCGCATGGCAAACTATGAAAATGGCATCTCCAACACACATGCCATTCTCTCCAAAAAACCAATTCTTGAACCCTATACTCAAAGTCTAGTTTTCCAGGTTCTCCGCGAGAAAGAATGCTTATTGTGTGCGACAGACGCCAAGCTGCAAATATTCTCGATCCCCTCGATAAGCGAGCGCTAGGGGGGGAATTGACGTTCTCGTCACTCCGGCATGTCCCTGCGCCGCAACGGGACCCAGCGATGGGACAGCGGGGTCCGGAGGAGGCTCCTGGTAATACCCTCCATCGTCATCGTCCCTCGACCGCTACGGTGAAGAGCTTCGGGGTTGTGCATCTCGAGAAGATGGGCTTTGCCAAGTGCCATAGTTTTGGGGGTTTCCAACGCTCGCTTAGTCGCAGGGAACAATTCTCCGCTGTCGAGACGAGCGGGAGCTACGAAGAGGTGCGCGACGGCTCGAGATCTAGGGACTGACTAAACTAGGGACTCCCAGAAGTTTGGAAGAGTGGCTGCAGCAATTGGCACCCCTCGTACACCTACGTCGTATGGGGGCCAGCCCCCATACCCCCGGAGCTCGCTGCGCTTGAGAACAATGTACCTTAAGAAAGGCAGTGGAGAGGGCCTCCACGGCAGTGGCCCCCGGAGGGCCAGCGGAGCGTCACTCGATGTACAGCTCCAGTAGAGAGACTTTAGGAGCGTCTAGCCTGGCTGGCTATTAGAAATAACAACCACTTGCTCCAGAGTCCAGCCATGCAGATCTGATAGTGGGAGCGCGGCGAAGAGAGGCTACCCCGTGCTACCCCCACGGCAGCGGTGCGTCGCGGCGTGTCACTTCTTCTGTCGATAGTTCGGGCTTTTAAATGCTTCTACGGTATGCGGTAGTTGATTAACTTGATTGATACCATGACTATATCCTGACTATACCCTGACTGCGGAGTTTCTGGTCCTTCTAGGCACACTGGCACACTTGGTCGAGTTCATGGGCTGTTCTAGGGTCCCGCTTCTCCGGGACCCTGTCCAGGTGTGGGCAAGGGTGGTCCTGGGCTCACAGGGCGAGTGGACCCTCAGCCAAAATGCGTCCAAAATGCCATGTTTTCCCAGATCCGATTCTCATCCTCGCACATCACTTCCGCAACAAACACCAACACCACATTCCAGTCAACCCAAAGCATTTACAAACCTCACCCTCTATCTTTCATAATTTGATCGTCTATTGTGTCAATTAGTAAAAAGCAATCAATTTCACACAATATAATCTTTTTATCATCATACACGCCCTCGAGTCGACTCTTCTGTCAGACGGCTCTCGCCCCCATTCGCAGTCATCGTCGCTCTACAACTTCATTGACTATAACATAAGGTCGTGTTACGTCCTGCACAAAAAACACCTCGAAGGCTATTAAATCACGACGAGCTTCGAATCTCCAAATTCCGCCCTTGCGCTTGTCTCTGCCTCACCCCTTTCCAAAACTCGCCCCTCCCTGCAGCGAGCTTAGTGGTCCATCTACATCGGTGGACTTGGGGGTTATCAGACCACCTCGAGTTCTCTAGTAATATTCACACCTCAACACAATGGCTTCCAGACCCAGCATGCACGCTCGAGACTCGTCCGGGAAAAAGGTTTCTCTCCTCAACGACGAACCCGCCCAATACCGCGATTCATATCACTCGTCGAATATCTATTCCCAATACAATACGCACGACATGAGCAGAACGCTCTCCAATCCCTCTAGCGGTGCATCGTCTCCTCCTACGCCTGCTTTGATGCGCGCCGATTCCTACGATTCGAATGATACGCAATCACCTCTCACACCTCACCTGGACATTGGCAGACCAAACTCGTTCATGGCTGCAGGGACACACAAGGAACACATGCACTTTGAATATCAACAAGAAAAGATGCAATCTTTAGGCCAATACCCAACTCCTGTCTACGGCTTTTCCTATGGAGAAAGCAGAAGCCATACCTATTCTCATCCGCAAGTGTACGAGGAAGACTTGTACCACAACGGCAACGTACCAGAGAAAGGCACCAAGAGATACAATTGCCGGTACAGAGATTCTATGGGCTGCGATAAAACATTCACTACCTCCGGTCACGCATCGCGGCATTCAAAAATTCACACTGCAGAAAAAATGGTGGCCTGCACCCACAAAGGCTGTCCGAAGAAGTTTACCCGCAATGACAATATGAAGCAGCACCTCGAGACGCATACCAAGGATCGAACCCGGTCTTCGACGTCGAAAACGGGCACAAAATCCTCCTCCCTGACTACAACTGCTGGTGTCAAGAAGATTGGTCGCTCTTCAAGTCGATCCACAACTCCTGCTCGGAGTGCATCCGGTGCAGAGCGTTCTCCTCAGATTGACCCTCTCATCATCGAATCAGACAGACACTACCCCTCTCAGCATACATTGGTATCACGGCCGGCGATGCCGCATCGGAATCACAATCCCTATTCGTTAGATGCGCTCGCAACAGTGGCCCTCAGGGACAGACAAGGCCCTTGCCACTCCCAACCAGCCACCTCATCTCGAATATGACAGGTCGAAAACCCCTACCCCGTTTTCCGGGACTGGTCCAACCATGAACCCAATTTTCAGGTGACAGAGTGGGTGTCGAGTATCTGAACATCTAGACTCCAACCCCGCTTCTGGTGGCTGATTACTTGCACACATACCCTTTCTTCTCTCGCCCATCTCCTGTTTTGCACATGCATCAGATGCATGGAAGGGTCGCACAAGTATGCAGATCGATAAGCATGCGGAGCAATTCACCCTTTCCCCTCTTCTCACCTACCACTCTTCCGGATTCGCTTAACGACTTCGTGGGGGTGATTTTTGCATTTCCTGGCGCTCATTGGATAGATTTGATTTTCTTGGCGTTGTGTATACCAGGCGAGCGCATCCTACTGTAATTATTGCTTGCGTTTAAAAGTTTGATGATGGTGTGGTGGCAAACCCAAAATCGGGGTTGGGCATGTTTTTGGGCTGGGGGCTAGGTTTCCATTGGGCGATATACATGATACCCTTGTACTCTTGTTGGGCGGATTTTCGAGTACATACCTAGTAAAAGGCGAATGCACGCCTGCCTTATGTAGTAGGTGGAAGAGAAGGAAAGTGATATACATAATATTATTGGTTTTTACGGATATTTGCTGCTATCGTGTTTACTGTGGTGATGGGTATGGTCGTTGATTGCTTGATAGGGGGTGTTTGCGATGGTGAGGTATCGAGGGGAATATGTGGAGGTGGTGAGTATGAATGGCGGGGAGCTCCGCCCCTATCCATCTCGCTTGTAACAGGACTTGACATCTGTAATACCATCTCTTATATTTTCAGTTAGGTAAGTGTACATGGATTCGTAGGGGTAGGTAAAGCATTCGTAACGTCCTAGTTAGGGCTTTGATATGGTGAGTAGTTGGTGGTTGGAACTCCCTGGTAGCATTTCTTTCTTCCCTAAGGATGGTACGAATGGAAGGTTGGTTTGTTCCTTGATAGGTGAGAGAGTTAGTTGGTGGGATGGTGGGATGGTGGTGGGTTGCGATGTACAGTATGAGAGAGAACTCACATCGTTTCTCCTAGCATACATAAATCACCCACCACCTGTCCTCCCTCTCCTCCCTCTCCCTCTCCTCCCTCTCCCTCTCCTCCCTCTCCCTCTCCTCCCTCTCCCTCTCCTCCCTCTCCTTCCACACCTCTCCTCTCTTTCTCACACATCCCCAAATTCCCCTTCTCCCCTCCCCTCCCCCCAACCCAAACTCACCAATTTCACTTTCAAAAAATTTCGGGATTTATTCAGGGGGGTTACGAAGCTTTTCTTTTTTGCTTTTTTTTTGCAGATTGTGGAAAGGGAAAGATAGGGTGATTTATTAGGAGTTGTGAGGGGTGATTTGGGAGGAGGATGGATGAATTGGAGGTTGGGTTGAGTTAGTGGGGGTGGAGAGGGAGGGGAGGGGAGACGAAGGGTAGAAGAAGTAGAATGAGTCCCTAGTCGTAAAATGGAGATCAAGGGGGAAGGGAAGTGAATCGATGGGTAGTTAAAAAAACGACGGTCTTTGCATTGCGCACACATGCATGTCTCCTCGCGTAATCTGATAATACAAAGTCCCCAACCCCCTTTTCCACCACCACCACAATTTCGCAAAACAGACATCCTTCGGGGAAAGCAAAAGGTTTCTTTCCTCACCATCCCTACGAGAACAATGTCTCGAGAATTTAAAAACGCCAGTCCAATGCCCAGAACACCAAATTCAGAAATCCCCATCCATTCTTCGCATCATACAAAGCGTCCCAACTCTCACTTCTTGCCTGGCACTGGCGGTGGGCCCATCTTGCCGGCTCCAGTATCAACTTTTTTGCTCGGCGGTAAAGGAGGTGGACCCATGCTCCCGGGAGCACTACCACTGCCACCAACCTGAGTAAAAGTTCCTCCCTTGAACCATCTATCCTCTTCCGCTTTTCGCTTGCGATTCATCTCCGCTGCATTCTTGGGAACGACCAGTTCCAAACCTTGAACAGGCGTGAAAGCCAACGAAGAGGCGGTACCAGCTCCAGCTCCAGCTGTACTTCCCACGCCTGAAGCGCGTAGACCTTTGCCTCTGAGATCAATACCAGAACCTGCACCTTGGCCGAAGCCGCGAAGTGAAGAGGCGGATCCACCAACGGGTGTCGCACCTCCCCAGCCCTTGTTCTTTTGAGAGAGTTTAGCTTTTGTGCGCTGGTCGACTTGAAGATTACGGATACGGCCTTCGTTGGATTGCCCAATCATGCCAAGTCCTTTCGTGCCCTCTCCCGTACCGTATCCAACCTCCTTTTCTTCTTTACCAAAGACCATTCGATTCTGTGCTTTGCGAAGATCGGTCATAGCTGTCGCCTCCTTGGCTTTTCTAGCTCTTCTTCCACCACGCTTTCGCGCTGGTTTGTCATCTGGTGCTGGAAGAGCGCGCTGGCCTTTATTTGGAGGTGGCTCAGTCAACTTCTCCAAACGCTCTAGACAAGCTGCTTTGAGGCTTTCTCCTGTTGAACCATCTGGGCTGTTATGGACTCGGTCCACTCGTGCTGCAAGGACAACTTTGGCGGAAACAATACGCATAGCTTGTCTCTTTAAATCATTGGGAATTCCTTGAATGATGGGAGAGTGGTATAAGAAGCCCTGTTGCCGAACACCAACGTTTGTTGCAAATCCAGTTCCCATTGCCTTCTTTGATCCTAGAGGCGGTAGGTTGCAAGCAGGGGTTTTTGCCAAACCTGTAAGACCTCCAGC
The DNA here is from genome assembly GCA_003988905.1 of Hymenotorrendiella dingleyae. Classification (NCBI taxonomy): domain Eukaryota; kingdom Fungi; phylum Ascomycota; class Leotiomycetes; order Helotiales; family Helotiaceae; genus Hymenotorrendiella; species Hymenotorrendiella dingleyae. The sequence continues at coordinate 10,793 of QYAP01000239.1, forward strand.
AAAGTTGAGAAGTTGTGCTGCTGTAAGAGATCCGATAAGAGCTGTCAAATTGGGAGCAAATAAGTTCATCCGGGACTGAACGTAATCTGTCAAGGTTTTCTTGGCCCGATCCAGTGCTAATGTCATATCACAAGCTACCATTACCCTCTCAAGCTCGACAGGCGTCATTTCGCGGCCTTTGGTAGTCGTTGCTTCGACCGTAACAATCATAACCGAGGGACCATTCAAAACAGATCTTAACGTAGCATTTAATCTGTTGTCTTTCGAAGTTATTAGAGCCTTGATGCTATCTGAGTCCAAAGGTCCATTTCCAATGATCGATACAACTTTAGCGTAATCTATAGGATTCCCCACCAGAGTTTCCAATTCGGGAAATCGAATCGAGTAGTGATCGCGAATAAATTTGTGAACAATCATAATTTCCGTATCGATCGATGTTGAAAGAGTATTCGATTGCGTAAGAAGCTTATACTCGGGATTGTCTTCGATTGAGCCAACAAACGTGGTTTGTTTCTCCGGTGGTAATGATTGATAGTGGGCAATTTTCTGTACGCCGGGAGGTGTCAGGGCTAACACACAAATGGGCATTGTAAACCATGCATCTTCTTTAGAATAGGGAAAGGGGAGGGAAAGGGGAAAAGAAAGATGTACTAACCTCTAGGACTGGTTCCAAGGTCTTCATGAGCTTTGCGACACTTCGAACATCGTCAACACCACCGAGCTCCATCTTCTCAACCTTGGCCTTAGTTTCTTCTTCATCTTCCACGTCAACACCAGAGTCGTTGATGCCACCCATAGCTTCGTCATCATCGCCCACCTCTTCTTCATCCCCATCTAGCTCCATGCTTTCTCCATTTGCGCCAAAGGCTGGAGCCTTGGTGTCTTTGAGGCCCTCATCATTGGGGAAAAGGCCTTCATCCTGTTGCTCTCCATTCTCCGATCCAGAATCCTCAAAATCCTGCAATAGCTCATCTGCGAGAGTCGACATCGTTGCGGAAAGTTGGGTTGTTCAACGCGTAGTGGAAAGGTGGAAGTCGCGATGTCGAAAAGTTACGAGGCTGTGCACTAGCGCCACTTTCTCCAGCCTTAAATTTATTTTAGCGCGACTGAGCTCCTCCCCAAACCACCAAGGCTACAACACCACATCACATTCACTGGCACCTTAAATTTTGTCGCATAAAGTGCGCAGCATTCCGATCGTGCAATTCGGCGACGTATCGGTGGATTGGACACTCTTTTGAAGTTTCTGAATTTCCCTCGACCGACCTCACGCGACACCGAATACACCTCGAACCCCCCGAAAGACTGCCATCATGGAGTCCGCTCGTGGACCCCCTCGGGTCAAGAACAAGGCCGCCAGCGCCATCCAGATCTCAGCTGAGCAGCTCTTGCGAGAAGCTGTCGATCGCCAGGAACCCGGATTGCAAGCGCCAACTCAGCGGTTCGCTGATCTCGAAGAGCTCCATGAGTTCCAAGGCAGAAAACGAAAGGAGTTCGAGGATTATGTGCAGAGGAATAGGATTAATATGAACAATTGGATGCGGTACGCACAATGGGAGCTTGAACAAAAGGAATATAAGCGCGCAAGATCAATTTTCGAACGAGCGTTGGATGTTGATGCAACGTCCGTTACATTATGGATTCGATACGTCGAGGCAGAAATGAAATCGAGAAACATCAACCATGCCCGAAACTTACTGGATCGCGCCGTCACCATTCTTCCCCGAGTGGACAAACTATGGTATAAATACTGTTATATGGAGCAGATGCTGGGAAACATTCCTGGAACTAGACAAGTTTTTGAAAGATGGATGTCCTGGGAGCCAGATGAGGCAGCATGGAGCAGTTATATCAAATTGGAGAAGAGATATGGCGAATTTCAAAGAGCTCGGGATATCTTCGAAAGGTTTACAATGGTACATCCTGAACCAAGAAATTGGATCAAGTGGGCTAGATTTGAAGAAGAATACGGGACTACCGACAATGTGAGGGAAGTGTACGGTGCGGCGGTAGAAGCTCTGGGCGATGATTTCATTGATGAACGCTTGTTCATTGCATACGCAAGATATGAGGTGAAATTGAAGGAATATGAGCGCGCAAGAGCCATCTACAAATTTTCTCTTGACCGCTTGCCAAGATCAAAATCGCTTGCTCTTCACAAATCGTACACAACATTCGAAAAGCAATTTGGAGATAGAGAAGGTGTTGAGGATGTTATTTTATCGAAGCGAAGGGTTCAGTACGAGGAGCAGGTGAAGGAAAACCCAAAGAACTACGATGCTTGGTTTGACTACGCCAGGTTAGAAGAAGTATCTGGAGATGTCGACCGAATTCGAGATGTGTACGAGAGAGCTATCGCGCAAATACCACCTACGCAGGAGAAGCGACATTGGAGAAGATACATCTACCTTTGGGTTTTCTACGCGATCTGGGAAGAGATGGAGTCAAAGGATACAGAACGAGCCAAACAGATCTATCAAGAGTGTCTGAAACTGATACCTCACAAGAAGTTTACGTTTGCCAAAATCTGGTTGATGAAGGCTCAGTTTGAAATTCGACAACAGCAACTTCAACCTGCGAGAAAGACACTTGGCCAAGCTATTGGAATGTGCCCAAAAGATAAGCTATTCAAAGGCTACATTGAGCTAGAGCAAAAGCTTTTCGAGTTTAACCGCTGCCGAACACTTTACGAGAAGCACATTGAATGGAACCCTGCAAACTGCCAAGCCTGGATCAAATTTGCTGAATTGGAGCGAGGTCTAGATGACCTGGAGCGTGCAAGAGCCGTCTTTGAGCTCGCCATTTCTCAAACTGTACTTGATATGCCCGAACTGTTATGGAAAGCATACATCGACTTTGAGGAAGAAGAAGGCGAATACGAACGAACTAGACACTTATACGAACGCCTGTTGGAAAAGACTGACCACGTCAAGGTCTGGATTAGTTATGCTCACTTTGAGATCAACGTCCCTGATGATGACGAGGAAGAGGACGAGGAGGAAGAGGAGAAGCCCGTTAGCGAGGCTGCAAAGACACGCGCAAGAAAGGTATTCGAACGAGCACTTGAGAGTATGAAGAACAAGGAGCTCAAAGAAGAAGTAAGTCCATTATTTCCCTCAAGCCCAATTCTTCGAATTTCGAAGCTAACAACTTTCCAGCGTGTCTCCCTTCTCAATGCCTGGCTCTCCTTCGAGCGAACCCATGGCTCAGAGTCCGACATCGACAAAGTCCAGAAACAAATGCCTCGCAAGACCAAGCGTCGCCGCAAGATGGACGACGATACCTACGAGGAGTACATTGATTATGTATTCCCTGCCGACGACAAGCAGACGCAATCGCTATCAAATCTCCTGGCCAAGGCGCAAGCTTGGAGACAAGCTGGTGGAACGATTACGGAAAATGCCGAGAATGGCGATTAAGATACCCCCTAGTTTGGGAATTCAAGTTAATAATAATGGTGGGATGCATAGATCGCTGTTAAAATTGTGTAGAATTAGCTATATATCTGTCCAAAGGATGCCAAAGTGCAAACCCAAAATATTCAAATCTCAGGTGCGGTCTTACGCTCTCTTCAATGGCGCCTCCTAGAGTCCGACGCTGTTGCAAAGATATGGAGTTGGGTTCAATCTAGCCACCGGTCCGGCTCTACACTCACCACCACCCCTTCAGGGCTACGCCCCGAGCTTGCGAGGATATAGGAGTGGTCCCGTGATACTAAGATTGAGTTGGGTACCAGGTTAAACCCTCCATATTACTGGGCGGCTGACTGTGCAGCGGTGCTTCCACTTGTGTTGGCTCAGCCTCACCGAAATTCCTTTTCTAATCATGGCCACCGAATTGAGTTTTACTTAACAGTTTTGATACCAGCGTGCACAAGCTACCCTGCTGCAACTCAAATCTCGAGAAAAGTTGCTACTGCCTCAACTCAAAGCAATGCGGCTGCTACACACTGAAAAATTCACCCTCGAGGAGTTCGTGGGTGACAAAATCCCAGAATACGCAATTCTTTCGCATCGATGGGAGGATGAAGAATTCACCTTTCAGGATTTGCAAAAGAGAGCCGCTGGGCAGGAGTATTTCAAGGGGAAGGGTTATAGGAAGGTTCGAAAGTTTTGCTGGGAGGCAAGTATGGATGGATATGAATGGGCGTGGAGCGACACCTGGTTCGTTAAGATTCCATTGCGTCGTGGACAATATAACATCATAATACTTACATTGTTTCTAGTTGTATTGACAAGTCATCGTCGGCAGAATTATCCGAGGCTATCAACTCCGTAAGTTTCCGGCATCGTCATCTCTTCTTTCGTAAGCTAACTCTGAATTCCTGAGATGTTCAAATGGTACAAGGAATCTCAGATGTGTTACGCATATCTGTCCGACGTGTTCTATCAACTTGAACCCGACTTTTCAGCCCTTTCTGAAGAGCCCCGGAGTTCCGCTAAATATTTCAAAATCGACTTTGACAACCATAGTACCATCGCCAACGATTTCTGCGAAAGCAAATGGTTTACTAGAGGCTGGACACTACAAGAGCTTCTCGCCCCGAAGAACCTGCGCTTCTACGACATGGAATGGAAATTCTTAGGTACGAAGTACGACCGTGGTGAAGAGTTATTGGCTACGACAGGTATTCGTGCATGGGATTTCGACAACTACAAGAATGCGTGCATAGCCAAAAAGATGTATTGGGCCTCCAACAGGGTCACCACAAGAGTCGAAGACCAAGCTTACTGTCTACTCGGGTTGCTTGGCATCAATATGGCTCCCCTTTACGGAGAGGGAGAAAATGCGTTCCTTCGCTTGCAGCTAGAACTTTTGCAAAAGTCGAATGACGAGTCAATCTTCGCCTGGCAAGACGAGACGCAGCAATATGGAGGTCTTTTGGCTTGGTCGCCCAGAGCATTTGCAAATTCCAGCCACATTTATCAGTCAGAGCACGACCACGATGATAGTCGACCGTCGTACCAGATGACAAATAAAGGTCTTCGTATGGAGGGTGAATTACGAAAGTTTCAAAGTACCGGTAATCCAAAAGAATTCGCAGAAGACACCTTTGAATTCGTTATTTACTGCAGGAAATCGGTCAAGGCATCGCTATCCTCCCGAGTTCTGATTAAGCTCAGATGGCTTGGGACTTCTGATCAGTATATTCGAGTCGGGACAGAAAGGATTTTGTCGCCCTGGCGAGGCCCCATGTCCTCGAATGCCTCCTTTTCAGAGATAGCAAAAAGCGAGAAGAATGCCGTATTCCATGTAAAACAATGGGGTGAGAGTCAATGGAACGGAAGAAGCCGTCCACCTATAAGTGGACCATACACTTTCGTTGTAGACACAGGCTTGCTGCAAAAGATGGGAATTTTCGTCTTCGACCAACAAGTCTTCAGGTCCAAAGGCAGTTGGGACATGCATCCTGGGGACGCGATACTTAGAACCGATACGCTAACCGATTCTGGCATGGCTGCAGCTTTAAGATTTAGAAAAGAGGGATTTGGACTATTCACATTGATGATCGACAACGAATATCATGAGTCTTCTATACGGATCATGTTTTCTGGCGAATCTGAAGATAGCTCAATATCACATCTAGTATCACATCTAGAAATGTCCGAAAATGGCACGAAGGAGATGGTGTGGACTTCGAGGTGCATCACAGAGCAAGCGGATTGCTCGAGATTTTGCGGGTCGGTGGCTGCATTTGTTTCAACCTCGATAAATCAGCGTGGAGAAGTGACACACAATATCCAGCTATCCGCAACACATGGCGGGGAGCACAACTTCATTCCTTTACAACCCACCACATTCCATCTGCAATACACTCCCATAGAACAAGAATAGGTTGGATATCAATCAAACATTGCCTTTGATTACATTCTACCTTGAGTGACAAGGAACTATTGCTTCGAAATCTCTTCGCGTGGGGGAGACCTGTCTGTAGTCGCTGCTTTCAGTCGCCAATCGCCACAATTTCTCAGCTACGTTGACAAGTCCTTTATGCCTCAGATCGTTTCCCATCAATTGAGCACATTCCGACTTGAGGTACGTCGCCCGTGCTCTTTCTGGAAGGAAGTGTGGTCTCTTGCCCCATATCTCTAGGGCTTCGGTAATATAGTCACTGTTTAAAAGCTATTCAGTATGCGAAAAACTCTACAGATATTTACAGATAAGACTTACTTGGCTGTTTCTGACCGATGAAGCCGTAACATTTGGCTTGCGACTTTCACAAGTGCATTTGCGGTTAAGGGAGAATGGTTCCCTATGGTCGTCCGATATTGTTGGAGGGCTTTCGTGTGCAATTCCATACTTTCGTCCCATCGAGACTGAGCACTACGTATATTTCCCAAAGCGTACATCGTTAATCCGGTTCTGCAGGGTTAGCACAATACTCACGGATGGATGGAAGACATACTTGTAAGAGTAGGTGTTCATGCAGCCCCAGGCCTTTTCCTGCCATTCCAAGCACGCAACTGCTATCTCGCTTGCCTCTTCAGTTCTATTGAGCTCTAGCAGAGAAAACACAGCATACACCCTTGGAAAGATGGCGAGATAGTCGCCGCTCTTGCTAATCTTCAGCTCGTCGGAGTGCATGATGCTTTCCCTACACCATTTCAATCCCTCCCGATAATCGTCTTTGCAATTGTAGTAGAACCCGAGATCGCAATACGCAATTGCGAGATGATGCTTATTACTTGTTGACCCTTCCGACCGCATTTTAATTGCTGACTTGCAGTATGGGTATGCCTTATCGTAGTCCTTCAAAAAACTGCTTACTGAAGCCAGGCAAAAATATACTTCGGCAAGAACGTCGGCTGAGCGGCCGGCGTGTTTCTGGCATAGAGTCTCTGCCATTTTGAGAAATGGAATGGCTTTTTCGTGGCTTCCTTGCTCCACATGAAGCCTACTATCAATTAGCGATGAAGTTCAAACCAGAACAAACCTACCAGCCACACTTCTTCAACAAGTCTGCAAATACTACTATACTCTCCGCCGAATAACGCAAGCCGTTATACTTCCTGAAGTGCTCTTGTAGACGTTCAACATGTCGTAGGATACTGGAGCACTGAACCCATTTGCTGGTTTCATGGGAGAATGGAACGGAGTTGTCGGACTTGGGCCATGAGGTCCACAAGAGATTTAACACACCCCCAAAACCGATCGCCAGTTGTTCTGGAGTCATTCTTGCCCTTGCAGAATCTTGTGTCAGACGATGTATGCTGAGCTCCTTTTGCGTCCTATCACGTTTCACCAGCGACGAGCGCAGTAACGGAGCCTTCATTTTCTCGAAACCAAGGTGAGTTGTGGGTAGCTCAGTCGGCCGTGCTGTGATCAAGATTGGATTGACAAAAATCGATTCGGTGATTGCATCGGGATCCATCAAAGACAGCATATCCAAGAGCACGAGGGATTCTGCCGGTAGGTGCTCGAAGGCCCATACATCAAATAAAGTCCGCTCGTATGCACTCAAGAGACCTTTGATCTTCGTCTTGTGGATATTCTGCTGAAAAGATGGATCCTCATAGTATTGCAGGAACTCTGAGAATGAGAGCTCTCGCCTATGCAGGATTCCAGCTACTTGTGTCAAGGCCAGTGGGAGGCCTCCGAGTCTTTCTGATATCAATCGAGCTTGCTCCAGATCCCCCAGTTCGTTTCTCCCAGTCAAAGAGCATAACAGCTTCGCAGCATCTCTATGATCGAAAGGTTGAACTTCTGCCCCAGTTGTGCAATGCATGCGAGTCTTCGCCAAAGGATCTCGGCTTGTGATAAGTATGGATCCATGCCCTGAAAGTGGCCAATATTCTGCCAATGCTTCGGGCTCATCTGCATTATCAAAAATCAATAACCACTTTGCATCAGCCTCTGAACTCGGAGTTTGGTGTTCGCAGTTCTCTCCCCTGGCTAATTTTGAAGGACGACTTAGCCACTCGATAACCCGGTCTCTGTTTACAGCTTGATTTCCAGAATCGAGCTCATCGCATAAACCAAGTTCTATGGCTATCTTGTTGAAACTCGAGGCAAGTTTGCTGCTATTTTCGGCATAGATCCAAAATATTGCATCGAAGTTATGTTGTCTTCTCAGAGAGAATTCAGTGGCAATCTGCGTCTTCCCCGCGCCTCCTAGACCAGTCAAGGCAAATGTCTGAAGACCTGCGGCTGCACCGCTGGAATTTGGCAACAGGACATCATCCAACTGAGAAAGGATATTTTCCCTGCTGAAGCACTCTCCAATTGAGCTATGCTGTCGCAGCATGTAACATGGTAGCTTCGCGGCGGGTATTGATCCTAGAGGGCCAGGTTTTGAAGAGATGAAGTGATAACCCGTGATATCATCGGACCCAGCGGTTGCTATAACTGGGCTTGCAACACCTTCTATGAGAGCATTTTTAAGGTCTGTTAAATCTTAGGCTTATACTTCTTGTTGGAAGATGAAGTGTTTGGAACTCTTACCACTATTTGGACCAACTCGCGACGCCGATGGTGTACTTCCACGATAATCAATGGCTTTCGCTTCAGATAAGTCTGTGCTTTGAAATTGGCCCTCGAGAAAGGTCAATTCTTGTTCTAGCACGTGGACCTGACTCGATTTTGTGATGCTAGTCTGCGACTCTCTCCCCTTACTCGAAACGCTTCTGACGAACGTCGAAATCTGTTGGACTGCATTACTGTCTATACGAAGAGACAACAAGCCTCTATGATCGCAATCAGCCGCGACTAGTTGTTCCAATCGTAAGCCTATCGTAGCAAGTTCCTTGTCAACTACCTGGTGCCTTGTTTAGTGAAGGTAGTTACGGATAGGGGACATGTGCTTTACCACACAGCTCCACGTCTTGAAGAATAGAAACGAACTGATTATCATGGGCCTCGTCTCATAGACGGACAAAATCGGCCACTTCGAGGTCGTTTCCTCGAACTTTACGGAAATAGAACAGAGAACTGCAACTTCTTCTCGTATTTTCGCAACTGTATCCTTCGTGGGCTTTGGTTCTACCGTCGCATAAAGAACTTGGTCCATGCGATTGTCCCAATCGACCTGTCTGTGAGTGACGTGCGGAGTTCCTAAAAATACGACTCCACATATCTGATCCGAAAGACGTTGAAGACTAGGATCAAAGTTGCGGTCTTGAAGGATGCAAAGAGCCTAAATAACGGCTGGTATCAGCAAGTCGGTCTTTGAATGGCCCTACGGAACGCTACCTTTTTTGCGATGATACCTCCAAGACCATGGCAAATTATCAGCAGTGGAGTTTCTAACAGCTTGTACTTGGCTGCATCCTCCAGCATACAATCCAGTAATTTACCTCCAAGTTCCGCAAAGTTCGTCCATGAAAATTTGTTTTTCAATTCCGTACTATACCTGAACTGGAGGATTCTACTTCGAGGCTCGACATCGGGGATAAGACGAAGTAACCATGTATCTTTGACACTCCAGTCATCGATCGCTGAATCATGACCAACATTTTGAATAAAAGCCACACTTTCCCCGGTTAGACGAGCTTCTCGGCGAGGGAGGTGATTTCTTACTTGAGCAGGTGACCTTCGCCGGTCTCTTGTGGCGGGTAGCGTTGTACGATAGACATCTTGTTCAATTGGGTGACGATTCTGTATAATCACATGGATGTTACGGTCAGGACCACACCGTTGGTTAAGGCGGATTCGATACCAACAGATGTCAGCGATGAGGACCGGTCAGTGGCGCAGTTCACTTTGCAAATTTTCAATGAGCTTTGAGGCCGTGCTGTACACCCTCGTGAACTTCTGAGTCCGGGACGATATGTACCCAGACCTATTGAGGCAGTTAGGCAAAACTGCACGTACTTACCCGGACCTATCGCAAGACGCAGACCCCACCTGCAAATGTTACACACCGACTACCGAGTTCATAGAGGATGCTCATTATTATCACAGTTGGTGAGGAAAATTACGCCTAAGAAGATGCCTGACAAAAGCGCGCGCCAACAAACCCCTATCACAGTTGATTATTGAAGTGGACCTGAAAAAACGCCTACTGGAAAACCAACGGAGGCCAATCACAATTGGTTAGAAGAAGTTTCTCGGAAAGCAAACAGATTCCACCGAGACTGAAGTGCACAGCCTTATCATAATTGGTTAGACGAAGCCTGACTGAAAGCCAACGAAAACTCGACCTACTTTTGGTTTGAAGAAGTCGAACTGTAACCTAACAGAGCCCGTAGAAGATACACAGCCTTATCACGGTCGGTCAGAAGAGGCTTGACTAAAAACCAACAGAGACTCAGGGAACAGTTGGTAAGAAGAAAAGAGAAGCCTGAGGGAAAGCCAACAGAGCCCGTAAAGAATGCACAGCCTTTTGACTGTTGGAAGAAGTCTGACCGAAAGCCGGCATAGCCTCTGAATGCCTTCTATATAACATAGAACTTCTTCTTCGGCAGAGACCAGCACGCCAGACCTCAACATCATTACATCAAACCCAACACAACAGAGGTTAGACGAGAACAAACACTCTTCACTACCTATCTTCATTATAGAACCAAATCAAGACCTTGAAGACTTTCATGTAAGTAGCGAGTCGACCTTGCAACCCCGAGTATCATCACTAACGAATTAAGAACAGCCCGAATCCATTCAAACAAGCCACCATGACTTCCGAAAGTGAAAACCAGACCGTCGAGAGCCAGAACATCGACAGTCAAAACAACGATACTCAAACCTCGGACAGCAGTCAAAACACCAACACCACCCAAGACACTCGCAGCTCACCATGGAAATCCAGCTGGCCGCCAGCAGATAAAGACGCCGTAGCGAAACCTCAAGACCATGACTATGATCCAGCGCTTGCTGGGAAGGTACTTTATGCTTCTCAAGGAGGGGATGGAAAAGACAATGGCAATGGAAGACTTCGTGCGGTTGATGACCAGGAGGTGTGAAGGGTATCGAAGCGGTGGTGAAACTTGGTAATTTGTAGGTGGAACAAGTTGGAAACTCGCAGATAGACGGGATTTTTATCTTGTACAATGGGTGGAATAGAAATGAAGTTTTACGCTCTTGAAACTATTCTTATTTCCAGTGTGATAATGCAGAACTGTAAATAAGCACAAGGTGTTAGCATAGTAGACAGTGCCAAAGTTGGGCAAAAGGTTACCTTTTGATAAAAAAGGTAGGCTGCCTAGAAGAAAATGAAGCAAAAAAAGGTAAGGCTAACATACCAAGGCATTTCTAGATTGCCTGAGCCTCCCATTTTTCAGGTTACCTTACCTTTTCAGAACCTACAAGGTAGGTATAAATACCTTTTGCTCAACTTTGACCGTCGCTTTCTCTAGTGCGGTCACTAGGTAATGGGGAAAGGGGGTCAAGATAAGGGATTTGTCAAAGAGGTGCCCACATAGTATACTTGAAACTTGGGAAGGACTTGTCATGGTCAAGTATTTGACATTTGCCATTCTCTTGATGTCCTAATATCGTAAACAGCTTCCCCCCTCAGGATTCAGCTACCATAAACACTATCTTACAGAGTGGAATGTATAGTTTTCCTTCTCGACATCGTTCGGGTAGCCAAATCGTCCCTCGCAATATGCCCCCGAAAGACCGTGTGAATTGCCTCGAGGAGAATATCCCATATGTTTCCATGTGATACCAACATTTCTCAAATATGCAGCGTTTCCCAATTCATCTACCACCTCAACTCCCCCTTCTCCCCCTTCTCTTCCTTCTTCCCAGCATCCCCCATCTTCTCGTCCGTAAATCCCAGATTCTTCATTTCATCTTTCGCCATCAGATTCCTGCGTATACAATCAGCAACTCCCCTCCATTCTTTTGCGCTGGTGGTGTTCTTGCCTCGACATGCGACACTCCAGATATGCCTTTGCGATATTCCTACACTCGTCCACGTTTACGCCCTTGACCTTCCGATTGCAGGATAGGTATTCCATCATGACATTCTTGCATTCGCCTACGCACTTCCATCAGCCTGAGTTTCTGCGCCCGAAGGTGCAATACACACCATCATGATCCAGCGGAAACGATCCTCGCTCTGGTCTACAATACAACTCAAAATTAGCAAACGATTTCCAATTCAGCATTGGGCGAACCCAGATACATACGGCGTGGGCTTCGAATTGATCTGCCGACCTCCAGGACTCCCAAATGTACTCATGGTTGCTTGTCGTGTGGTGCAATTGTCCGTCGCTCGATTTTAGTTTACAGTCGGTTATTTCCGCGCCCAGAAAAAGACCGTGCACGAAAGCTTAAGCTTCCCCGGATTCCTGGGTGGCGTGACGTAATGTGGGACGGCACTGAATCGGGAAGGGTTGAGGATCTACTATTGAGATATATTTGAGTAATTTGCTGTCGTGGAGATGTTGAGAATATCTGATTGCGGAGTTTTAAAATAGCTTAATTTACGCATAGTAAATTCCTGTGACTTTGCGTCTTTTCTTGTTGTAATCCCACTCGCTACGAGTAATAAGTACTAATAACCTCCCTCTTCTCCAAGTCAAAATACTATCCACCACCATCTCACATTACTCCTTAAACACCCCCCTCTTCCGATGCCACTCCTCAATACTATCCTCCGGATACCCCGCCCTCACAATCTTCTTGCCCTCCGGCCACCGCACCCAGTCAGGTTTGCTATCTCCCAATAGACACACCATTTCATCGGGGCTTTCGAGGGGGGTGTCGATGGCGGAGGCGAAGGGGTGGATTAGGCTTGGCCAGGTGGGATCGTAGACCCAGAGCATAGAGGAGCAGTTGCTGCAGAAGTTGCGTTCTGAGACGCATTTGCGTTCGGTGGGGAGGCCGCGGTCCGCTGTTGCGGTGTATTTTCTGGAGGGGAGGGTTAGTGTTGGTTTGGTGAGGGATAGGGGGTTGAGTGTGGAAGGGAGAAAGGATCCTTCATTAATTCCCGAGCTTTCGAGTTAGAATATATCAAAGCCATCTTCACTTTCCTCTCCTCTCACCCCTCCCCCTTCCTTCCACCCAACACAAGCTAAAACCCAACTCACCTCAAAACCCCCTCCCCCTTAACAATCACCAACGTCTCAGCAATCCCACCCAAATTCACACTCCCCCCATACCCACCGCATTTCCGACAAATGCTACATGCACACACCTGATATGGAACGGGTGTATGTGATTGCAAGGTGAATTCTACTTGGCCGCATTGGCAACTGCCTTTGAGTGTTCTGTGTTTGAGTTAGGACGTTCGTTGAGATAAGCTTCTGAAGAGAGGGAGGGCCTTACACCGGCATTTGGAAATTTTCTTGGTGTTTTGGAGGCTTGGGATTTGCTTTAGGTGGAAGTTATGGGAGGTGAGGTGAGATGAGAGGTGGGATGATAGGGCGGGGTTTACGGAGATGCCGACGGTACGTACTGGAAAATCGGCTACTAAATTTGCAAAGCGATATTTTGATTCAAGACTTTTCCGGTCAATGGTGCTAGTATATCCTCAACCCTTTCACTATTTACTTTCTTCAATGCCGTCCTCTATGTCAAGCCTCCACTACCGAATTACCTACTCAAAAAAATTCTCCTAAATTATTTGAGCTGTAAGTCAGAAGTGCTAGTACCGGATCGAAAAGGAATTTATGTACTAAATTTTATGCATCTCGGCAAACGGACCTCTTCCCTTCCCCTTCGCCACCACCATGCGGTCCCACCACCCCTCCTCGCTCGCGAACCTCACCGTTTCCCAAGCCCATTTGCCTCACCATCTCTACATCCCACAACGGAATAAACTACTACTGTATTGCAATTCAAATTCAAGTCGGGGAAAAAAGGGAAAAGATTTCAATCCTACGATAAGAGAATACTAAAGTAATTGATAACTTACCTACTTTAAAACACCAGTCTTTTGATCTTCCCAACAACCAACACATAGTGTTCTACGGGTACTCATTATCGCAAAAGGGTTCTCCCCTCACACCCACAATGACAACATCATGCATACCCCAACCCCTCCAACCCCCCACTCCTCTAAATCGCCACTTCAAACCCGATTCCCAACCCCAAGTATCGAAGTACCAAACCCAATATCAGACATTGCTGTGTACATGATATAGCCATGGTACCTCTCCCTTTCGACTGCAATGAGGAAGAGAAAGTTTGCATAGACTTGAAACTGAAATGTTATGCTTGGAGGTATTCAGAGGAAGCAAGAGATTTATTTCCCAACCCAGTTGCTTAAACTGCTGCAGCTTACCTCCCGAATCCTTCCGCGCAAACGAAAAGAACGGCGTTCTAGACCAACCAAAAAAACACCTCATCTGCGGTCAGTCTAGTCTGCAAATTCACCGCTACTTGCCTGCTCACTCACCTATCGGAACCATACACGCCTATCTCGTACCCAACGTCAAAACTCGTCGGGTACAATCTTCCCACTTAGCTTCAAAAAGAGATCTGCAATTCATCATGTCGTCATATTCATAAACTAGCCTAAAACACTTAACGAAAAAAATATCCAAAAGCAGCCGTAAAACCAAATTATTCCCCGAGATCTCCTCTCCTTCATCCAATCAAAAGGAAAAATGGCGTCAAATGAAATTCGTAACCACGATCCGCACACGCTCCCGAAAAACCCGTCCATCCCGCCGTCCTGCAACCCCAATCGGGAATTCGCATAAACCATCCCTAGATCGAGCGTAGATCTTAGACCCAACCACCACGTTCCCTCCCGCATATCCCATCGTTCCACCAAGGCCTCTTGCGCGCGTTCGCGAAATACGCATTGGCTGCGGCCGGTCACGTATATAGTGTGGGCTTTTGCTTTAACGGCGTGAATGTGAACGAGCTGTAGACACGAGGGTTGAAAAATCAGTTATAATTCTTAGTAAGGTTTAGGTAAATAAACGTAACGGACATCCTGTGTTTCTATCCTGCAATGGGGAAAGAACAAAACCGCAAATGAAAAGAAAATCAAAAGATGGAAGAGCAACATGTGTGTCATATCAGAGTAGGTAAAGTCGTGTGCGCGTGTATATTTCCCTTTCCCTGGTTTCTTCCCATTAAACTCCGCATGCTGCAACACCATGTGTAACAACTTGAACTTTTTTCTGTCATAATGAGATCGTGGTATCGTGAAATTCGTTGAAGATTGAGGTTTGGCTGTCAATTATCGCAAGAATGAAATTATCTCCTGTCGTTATAGCCAACCGGAGGGGCGGGTAGAGCAGAATATGGGTTGTCGTCAACGTAGCGAGGTCCATTGTCATAACGGCCGCTACTTGGTGATTGGTCATAACCATTAGATTGGCCCTTGTCTTTTTTGCCCATCTTCTGTCTCTCTAACCGCTTCTTGTGGCGTTCCTCTTTCTTCTCTCGAAGTTCTCTGGTTTCAAGTCGCATATGGTTGGCTTCCTTGATCTCAGAAATGGCTCCCTTGATACCAAGTGCTGCAATACCGACTGAAGCTGCATCTTGCAAGACTGCTTTTGCCTTCAACTTTCGTGCTTCTTCTGGCGTCATCTCTCCTTCCTCCACCGCTCGGTGTCGAGCATCACGCTTTTCCATACTCTGATAGACATTGTGTGCAGCATGTATGGTGGCAACAGTAGCCAAACCGGCTGTAAGAAGTTGCTTACCTTTCATCTTCTTGATGTGTCTTTCATCTTCAGATGATGATCCTAGATCACTCGATGAATCCGAGGCCGATTCCTTTCCTTCAGCAACGCGCCTATCTCGACCACCCCTCTTTGATCGACGACCACCTCCCGATCTCGAGCCAACATTGCTCGAGCGAGAGTCTGCATAGCGAGAGTCCCCGTATGGATCTCCCCTGTCGTAACCATCATCTCGTGAGCGTCGACTTGATTTGTGAATGACTTGAGTTTCTTCGATTTCTCGTACATCGTCGCGGCTCTTCGAGGCACCACCTAGAGCTGCTCCAATGCCTAGGGTAGCAAGGCCCTTTCTGGCATAATCAGTGACACTTTTGCTTCTCTTGTGACGATCTTTACCGCCACGTCTAGGGGACGGGCTGCGGCTGTCGTAGGAATCCTCGCTATAGTCTCGTCGACGGCTAGCTCGAGAGCGCGATCGTGCTCCACGCGAACGAGAGCGTGATCGGTCCAAAAGTTTCTTTCCAGCCAAGGCTCCAATTCCTGCAGTTGCTAGAGCCGCAAGACCGCCTCCTCCCCCACCTCCGGGACCCCTGGATCGTGATCGCGACCTTCCAGATCGAACTGATCTGCCGTCGTCTCCGATATCTTTTCTTGAGCCATTGATCGCTCTATTACCAGCGAGACCTCCAACCACAGCTTCAAGAATGTGACGCTTGCTCTTTTTGTTGGGATTGTGATCGGTCGCAGCATCGATACCGCCGGCTCCAACAGCAGCTGTAAGAATGCGCTTTCCCTTTTCTCCACCCCAGCCGCCGGGTTCCTTTCGAACTCGGAATGCTTCATAGGCACCAGCAAGTAAAGCAGCCTTTGCGGCTTGTTGAAATTTAGCAGCGCCTTCTGGAGAGTGGCCACGTCCACCACGGGAGCGACTACGAGTTGATCGAGCAGATCTTCCAGATTTGCCAGAAACATAGCTATCGCCGCTTCCACGTCGCTTGCGACCACCACCAGCGGCCTTGGCAGCAGCTCCGAGACCAGCTAAACCGAGAGCGCCTTCGACAATTGACTTGCGGCGGCTCTTGGATCGTTTTGGCTTGACCTCTGACTCCTCGTCTGTTGAAGTGTAGTACTCATTTACCTCGCCATCTCGGCCTCTGTGAGCGACATAGGTTTTGATTTCCTTGCCCTTGGAAACTCTTTTGGCGTAGAGTTCAGCTCCCTCGTATCCAGCAAATGCACCAGCTGCACCGACAGCAACAGAAGAAAGTGGATTTCGAGATACTGGTCGACCATCGGCTTGCTTGCGATCATAAAGTTCCTTTGCTCCTGCTGCGATAATGGCACCCCCGACACCTGCCAAAATCTTCTGATTTCGTGAAAGTGAGCGTCTGCGAGGTCGAATTTCTTGTTCAGCATAGGTGGTGCTCTTGCGACTTCGGCGTTCATCGAGATCGTTGTATGAACGGCGTGCGTTGTCTTGGTAGACTCCGTAGCCACGTTCAGCTGAGCGAGAGCGGACAGGCGGACCGTACCGGTCCTCGCGAACCAAGGAGCGCTGAGCGACGTAGCCTGCGGCACCTGGTGGTGGAAAGTCTCTTCTAACTTCCTCAATGGAGAGGTCGCTGTCTTCGCGGTGTGGACGACGGATAATTTCTGTTTGTCGAGTCGTTGCAGCAAAAGGTGGTTCTGGCGCTACAGGAACTGGGCTTCGTACATAGGTTTCCTGAGTTTCCACGTATCGAGGCTCGCGAGTGTCTCGTATATCATCTCGGTCGTGATGGCGATGGGAGCGATGCCGACGATCGTCGTAATCAAGTGAAGACATTTTGAAGGTATGTCTGCCTGCGATTCGGCTGTTGTTGCGATACTCGAAGCTGGGTAGCAAGATTGTTGTATGGTTGTTGGGGTTGTGTATTGGCGAGTGCAAGTATTAAAAAGCGAGGTCGTGAATAATAGGCCTTCGCTCGGCCAGGTGTGATCTTTGGGTTTGTGTCTGTGTTTGTTGTTGAGATGGTGACGGGACGGAGGAAGATGAGATGTTGGAAGGCCATAAGGCGTCGTCCGATTCACAGGGTTCAGCGCTGATGACGATATGAGGGGACCGAGGGGACTTCTTGTTTGGTGAGGCGGGCGTGGGCGGAGACCCAATTTCATGCAGAAACCCAAACTCAGCCAGGAACCTTGGTCAGCGCTGGAGGAAAGTTGCGAGGGATGCCCGCAATCGGTTCCAGGCAAAATCCACTACAGTTCTTCTGTTTCTTTCGGTGGTCCAAAGTGCCGCTCAGTTTGCAGCGATTGGGATGTTTGAGTAGAGTGACTTTGTTGTCAATTCTCGAGTTTGCCCGGCTGAAGCAGGCTGGTCGCTGACCCCTCATTACGTTGCTTCTGCACTTCTAATGCCAACAACTGACCGACCTTCGACCCGCGTCCTGTATCCTCTGACTAACCACTTTTCTAACTCTTCTCTACCTATTCTATCAAACCCGCGCGGTAGAGTAGTTCAAACCTCTAGTAGTTTCGGGCCACTCTACCGGTGGTCGTCGCAAGCTACTCAACCTACCCAACCTTCTCACCTCATAGCATCTTCCCGGCAGCCGGCTCCTCAATTCATACCCGAAGCCGTCATATTTTGGAAGCCCAACGCAGCCTCATTCTAGGGAAGCGGCTTGCGGCAACCACTCCTTGACATCTCAGCTTGTCTAGGGACCGGGGTCAAAAAAGCTGGTAGAGGAGTCGACTCTCTGTGGTGTGGCTAGAGAGGAAAATTCTTGCAAAACCGGTGAAGTCCCAAACCGGTCTGCCTGCGCCTCGAGGGGCTGAGACCTTTCTTGATCATGGGTCACACCAAATTTTTGGGGTCCGAAGGGAGTCACCGGGTGAGGACGGGCAGCCATCACAGGTGATGAGTTGGTGAAGTAAGTACAGGGGAGGTGTATAAGAGTAAGTATGAGCCTCCCCAATCTTGTTAACTCGAGTGTCTTTTACCCTCCTTCGTCGTACGAGCAACTACGGCTGCCGGCTAGTAACCGAGGGATATCCAGATTGGAGCCTCCCCAGCTGTTGTGAGTGCAAGTGGGCAGGCAGACTTGTCTCCACCGAGGGGTATTTTCCTGGAGATGGCAGCGGTGGAACCTATGATGTCATTGAATCTCACGTGATGGACCCCGATTTTGCGCCGGAACGGAAGCGAGGGGGTTTCCCAACACCAACAAATCCAGAGTCATGCTGTATTAATTGGTCAACAAGCCCACCCACCCTTTCATGTTTTAAGCCTCATTGTGCCAGACTATCAGGGAGAATTGAGGCTTGAATGCGAGAGGTGCATTCGTAGTATACTAGCTCTCCCATTTCAACCTTCATTCTCTGTGATAGGTCTGGCATAATGCGATTCAAAACGCAGGTAGGGTGGGCTTAGAAACCACTTAATGCGGTAATTCATCCTATGGTCTAAATAGGAGATGAAAAATCCATATTGCTCTATGCACCTAATTACCCAAATGGCAAGTGCGACGGCCTCCGAATCTCGTTTATTTCTTGCTCGCTCAATGCCAAAAATCTCTTTCAAACGCTTGATCCTCGGGCTAGTAGATATTACAGTCCTACGGGATTCTGTATTGGGCTTCTACAAACTCTAAAATTTGTTACTTTTTTTGTTTCTGCTGCCTGTGAGTAAAAAGGGATGTATACAATCATAAAGAGAAATAAGAAGACTGTGCCGTTCAAGTTAATTACCAAGTCTGTTTGTGAAGAGTCCCACCATGAGGCCGTTTCTTTCCCTTTAGCCCTTCAGAAAACAGAAATCGAAGAGAAAGTCACGGAACCATTGTCAAGTTCAAGGTATCTTGTCAACTTGTGTCCTTATGCTGAGGCTACACTCACAATTCTCATACCGAATGCTCAAGATGACTTCCATCTGAGAAGATCACGTTATCCAATTCGGGCGCGAAATGCCGCTATTACCTTTCCTATCTCGTCGAGACGTTTTATTTACCCCTTTCTAACTTCTCAAGCTGAGATATCCCAACACAATGAAATTTGGAATGGGAGAAGTTAATAGTTATGCAAACGGGAGTCCCTCCCCCATTCCAATCTCCTAACTTACTACCTAGGTAAGTAGAACTTGAGCCATGGAAGTGCTATATATCAAGAGGCCTAAACAACCCCCAAGTCTCCAAAATCAAGAGACTATCGATTGGATAATTCTCGCCTGTCGCTCCCTCTTTGATCTTGATCGTAGGTACCATCGTTCTTTATCCCTAGATGCGCTCCCTGCACAATGGGAATCAGGCTCCTGATCTTCAATTCGGAGCCTCTCTTCATTTTTCTTTTCTTCTAAAAATCTCCCCAGCTGTTCAAGTCCTGGCCCGACTCCTGGGATTTGGAAATTTTTATTGGGCTTGAAAACACCAGTTATAACCGCTGTAATCGAATGATGAAAACAGTAAATTCCGTATTCGCTCCAATTGCTCATATCGAAACCTATATGCAATTGGGGATCATGGCTCTCCATGTAATGGTGCTCCAGTCGTTTCGCGAACTTTTGACGTGCGGCTCCTTTGCCACCTACGAGTTCTACCAACTCTGGAGTACAGCAGGCATGTGGATCAGCGCCATACGAGAGCATAAGTCTCAAGATATTCACCCACTCTATAAGTTCAGGTGGGTTTGGGCTCGAAGCGAGGAGCACATGGAACCAGCAGATAGTACACTCCCATACCGTGTAGGAATGGATGCGTTCGTTCGGATCAGCACCGTATCTGAGCAGCTCTTCCAGTGTACAAGTATCAGGAGGTGCGTCGTCGACGGCCCATCGGTCCATGGAAAGTGCATAGGCTAGAAGTGGTAGGCGTAGAGGCGGTGGTGGGGTTGATATGCTGGGCAATACGGACTGACTTGTGTGGCGAGTCGGGGATATAAGTTTTTTGCGAGCTTCGACGACCCACACCAAGCCGAATTTAATAGAAATAGAGTCAAGGTCATCGTTCCATTCGGGTCGATCTGGCCCCCATTTAGGGTCTCCCCGGGACCAGTGTCCAACATTCCCTTCTTGTTTCGAACGCATAGTGAAAATCTTATCAGCCTCTTCGATCAGTTCGAGCGCGTCTTTGTGATGAGCCGTCTGTAAATTAGACTTGCGAATTTGTTCGAAGAACGTACAGCCGTTTGCATACCAACATTTTCCTGGCAAAAGTTTGACATCTAAGACACGGGCCCTCAAGATAGACATCGAAGCGTCGAAATCTGTGTTCAACGTATGCCGCGTGATTAGACCCCAGTTTTTGGGCTGCTCTAAGAAATCTCGAGCAGTTCGATGGAGGTACACAACCTGATATGTCTCGAGGTTACGACAGGACTGAGTATTAGAGCTAGGAATGTCGTTGTTCACCTCACCTAAGACGTCTTTGACTGTCTCCTGGGGGTAATGAATCTGATGATGGGTACCGATAGGTTGATGACTAGACTTGGCGGTTGCTTCGTTCCTCCCGAGATTTTCAAAGTTATCTCTCCGTCGTCGTTTAGGTGGCGGCAGGGTGAGAGGATTTCCTTCTTCGACCATATCAAGTTGGCTTGATGGACTACTATCGATAGGTATGAAAACATGTTTGCTGGGAGGGCTTTCAATACGGATTAGATGAACCCAGTCCAAGATGTCCCCTCCCCATTTCGAGCTGAGCCACATTGCAGAAAAATATAGTGCATCTTCCCAGAGAAGATGGTCTTCGCCCCCGCAAGCTGTTACGAGCTGTCTTGTTGGTACTTGGGCGAAGTTTCCAGTCTGATGATAGAGCTTTGCCTGAATGTTGCTAGCAACAAAGTTCCAGCACTCTTCGCTTTGGGTCGAGCCAAGTAGTTTCGATGCTTGCTCGGGCAGAGATGCTCCGAGAACGAGGGGCAACATGGGTTGAAAACCACGATCCTTTTCCTCTGGCGCAATAACCAGGTGAAACGATATATCCCACCATGGTAGATTTTCAACCTCTGGACGTTCTGTTCGTGTACTCGGGGTGTCCTTTCCTTCTCCCTTTGGCAACAGCCTTCCCCCTCGTTTCGGGGGCTGTGCTGTGGCCATTTCCCCCAGAGAATATCCTTCAACGTCGTCAAACACTTTCTCCTCAGAAGATAGGTCGATCAATTTATAATTCGGATCTGAGTGGGCCTCTGTATAATTGTTTGCTATTGTGGACTGAGGTGTGCAGGTCGTAGTTTTCGGCGGAGATTCATCGGATTGTGGTATGTCTTCGCTCGACGAGTTGGATACTTCGAGAAGACCACGGCATCTGCTACTCAGGCGTAATTTCATATTTTCCACAATTTGATCTGAATAGGGACGATTTGGGGCTTCATCGGAAATTCTAGCTTTCATATCCAAGACCGGGTGACTCGAAGAGAAGCGCAAGGCGTGATATAATGTGGATAGCTCGAGGTCATTGCCACTTGCTCGAAATATTTGGAAAATCTTGGATGCCTCTTCGAGAAACTCGGGCTCAATCTTCTTGATGATATGAGCAAAGAGATTCTCGAGATCCAGGGGCAGGCTTTCCAGGCGCGCTCGAAGTTCACTTGCACCATCGCCGCTCCGAATGCCATGCAGAAGTGAGTTGACGACGATGATCACCCAGAGAAAAACTCCTTCAGCACGGTGAATGATCTCCGCAATCAACCAATTTGAATTGGATGGGTCATGATGTACGAAGTGCTGCATGTGCCGGTTTTTTCCCAATTTATCAGCAACGTAATGCCCAATATCCTTTTCGGTGAGGTCTTGTAGTCGTAGCCCGGGTTCATCCCGAAAGACTGACAAGAAATCAGACAATGGTCTTCCTGATATACAGAACTTGGCATATGGGAACTCGGTGGCCAGATTGTAGAGATACTCTGCTATAACTCCAGGAGAGCCTTCATACTCGTCAAGTCCATCCAAGAAAAGGCAAAACTTCAGTGAGGGACGAGACTTCGCAATGAGAGCCCTGAAAGCTCGCTGGAGTCGTCCCAGCGACCATTCCTCTAGGTGGGACTGGATATCATGCATCTCAAGATCACACATGCGTACCCATTCTTTGTGAAATATCTCCAAAATGAGATCATTTCTCTGGGAAAGAAGATCGTACAAAAGTGTGCGCAAGAGTCCTGAATGAGATCTTTGATCCTCTGTACCGCTGACCCAAAAATAGAATGCACCTGTCAAGATCTGTGATCGCTCTCCCCACATTCTCAAGAGGTCTCCTGTCTGTGGGTGCTGGCATACATAGCGCATTAAAGTCGACTTGCCCGATGCTGGTTTTCCTCGTATCCAGTAGATACCGGAACTTGTAGAAAGCCATTTTGAAAAATTGCTCCATGGTTTTTGATGAGCTTCTGGGTCCTCAAAGATCCAATGAAAGCTGGCTTCGTGTGGATGTGCGATCATATCAGGCCGGTGATTCATAGCTGTGAACCTTAAGGCTTCTAGAATAGTTAATCGGACTCGCTGTGCGCGTTTGGCGCGTTCAAAATTATCACGTTCGACCAACTGCAGCGCGGACTGGCGAGTCTCTTCCAGCAGCTCTCTCGAAAGCGCGAGTTCCTCGTTACGATCGGCCCTTGCTTCAACTAGCAATTCAATGGTGCGTTTGATATCGCCATCCAGACGATTGAAGCGGTCATCTTGCTTAATGGACAAGAGCCCGAGTTTCTCGAATTGCGAGCGCTGGAAAGAATTCAACCGTTCAAAGCGGCGAAGAAAGTCTTGGTCTGATGATCGAGTTTTCATCAGCTCTTGTAGAACGTCCCTCGTCTTCTCATCCAGGAAATGGAGATGGCTGCTAGTGCTCAGAGACATCGAATCAAGATTGTCACTGCAATAAATCAGCGGGCCATGAAATTGATCTGAGCATCAACACGGCTTACCGCAAAAGCACAATCATCTCAGTGTCTATTTCGCCTCTAAGTTCGGTCAACCTGCGAGCCATCGCATCTATATCGTGTTTTCCCCATACACTTTTTAGAGCCTTGCGAAAGCTTTTCCACTTCGGATTATGTGATTGGCTTGGAGGTCTGAGGCGATTGAGGCGGTCCAACAAGTTATCAGATACAACGATACACTCCTGGGAGATAGTCTGAAGGCGTAAACCGGCGCTGCTGGAGCCAAGAAAATTTCTGGTTGCTGGGTGTTGCATCGATTCAGTCAATTCCTTTAGACGCATGGTAACAGTTTCTGTCTTGTTGTTTTCGTCTGCCAGACCATTCGCAGATCGGTAAATTTCTCTGCTTTTGCAAACAATCTTACTAGAAAAGTCCACAAATTGAACAATCACGGCTGCAAAAGAGATGGCCGACACTGGGTCCATGGCCGGCTTAACGAGGTAGAGATAAAATTGAGTGGAAGTTTCGGCCTCGGATGCGAGCTAAAATCTTTCGCCCAGTGGCAGCTCGTCGTCCATAAGATATACTGAAAAGATGGTTATTGAAATAATCAAGACGGCATCGTTCTGGCGGTGCTTGTGTACCGCAGAATATTGAGCAGGATCGATTGGCTCAATGGATGAAAGAGTCTTCCGCGCAGACTCAGCCCGCGGCTCTACGCATTCCAACTTGCAGATTTAGGGCCTACTGGAAGTTTGGGCGGCCAGACATGAAGATGCCTATCCCGCCATAATATAACGTCTGCTGTTTTGGCATCATGGAGACATGGACACAGCCGTTCGTATGCACCGGCGCCCGGGGACGTTTGAGGGTCGTTGTTCATGAATTTGCTGGGAGACGATATATGGAGAGGGATTCAAAAATGAAAATCTGACCTTTTGGTTTTGGCGTAAGATTTGGCGTAAGTAGGAAGCTTGCTCTACAGATCCGTTTGGCGTATGTTCAAGGTCGAGTTCGGTCTGTCGTCAAATACCGGTACCGTGATAGTTTGAAAATGCCAAAGACTCGTCTGGTGAGTTCCCCTGGATACTTCAATCTCTCAAATCGCGTCAGAAATCAAGGCCCAAACGAGCCTATATCAGACGATAGAGACGATGAGCCTCCAAACATCGCCAATTGCCTTCACTTTGAAACAAGGAACGGCCCATCGCGCATTCAGCGATCCATGCTCCGCGCTTCCAGGTTGTTGTGGGTTGCTTTCCTGGGGAGTCGGGACAGGAACCGCTGGGCCTTGACCATGGCACCCTAAACCCAAAACCGGGCGCTAATAGTTGGGGCGCGTGAAAACATCCTTATGTTGACGTTGTCCGCGCTTTTCGCGACACATTTTGACATCTGCTGGCAACAACCACGTCCACGCCTCGTGCAATGAAGCGCTTCGTCTGCAACGGTCTGTACAAAAGTGATCTCGGTCAGTTGAGCGGGAAGGCCGAGTGGCTGGTGTCGCTTAAGTACGAGGCAACCGGGGCTGAGATTTTGGGGGCCAAACTGGAAACATCTCCAGACTCCTGCAGATGCTGTTGAAAAATGTCCCTTTTCCTTTTCCTTCTCTCCATTTGCCGTTATGAATCAATCAATTGCATATATACTTTCATGACTAGTTGATGAAGCTCGGCAAGGCTCGTATGCGAATTGCGCGGCCTATTTTCCCTCGCAAAACCTCACCCATTTCCCGGCCATGTCAGGCATCGACACCGTCAATCAAAATGTTTTTGGTCTCACAGCGTTGGTTGTCTCGCTGGTAGCGCTTCTTACCACAGTTCTTCAGGTTCTCCAGCAATACTTCTCGAGTGCGGAGGGGTATCGAAGATGTGCGAAATCTGCAAGTATTTTTCATGTTAAGGCGTTCTCCCAATCTTGTCAATCCAACCTGTTGAACTAGGAGCGGTTGATGCTACCCCAGAAATAGATATTTCAATGTTTTATTCACGTCCATTCCTTCCGGACTTTACCAAAAGAACAAGGCTAATTCCTGGGTGTTTTATAGGTTATGGCCGAATGGGCTCAGGGGACGCACCGCAAGCTACTTTGGGGGGAATTTCGAGTTGAAGTTGTTTTCGAAACGCCAGTTATTCTCGTAGCCCCTCCTAGCAACCAAAGAGGACCAATCCCCAAACGAATTATCTACTATATAAACGGCTCGGAAGAATCCTACGACAATACGCGGGTCACGAAGCGCGGAATTCAAAAGGCAGAAGATAGTAAAATGGCAGTGGTTGCACGGGTACACACGGCGGATGATGAGCGTGCTTCTTGGGTGACTCTTCTGTCGACTCTCCAAATGGCGGAAGAGGACTCTCGTAAATGGGATGCCGACAAGTGGAAGGAGAGTGGACCACCTAGGAAAACCACCATTCCAAGCCCAAAATATGAAATTGAAGTTGGTTTGCAGAGCAAAACGCGGTCTTGGGACTTTATTCCATCTTCGATTACCAAACCCTATGCTACTACAGCGGTATGCCATTTGGTGGAAATGATGGCTATGCTCGGAGTCCATTGGAAGGTCTTTGACCAAGCCGTGTGGAATTTGAGAGCAGAAGGGAATGGCTATATTTTGACAGGAGGATCCGTGCATGGCTTGGGAGTTATGGTTGTGGTACGTTATTTCCATGTTTCTTATCTCTTAACTCACACGATTTGGTTCATTTACTTCTACTTATCCATCATATATCACACCTTATGGGTACCAACTTTTTTCCGAACAAGCTGACAGTTTATCGTAATTAGTTTGCTGTTACTGGAAAATCAAATTTTACCGACCGGCGGGTAATTCCATGCCATGCAGTGAAGGAGTTGGCCTTTGGAACGGTTCCAAACATTTTTGAAGACAAAGAATACCTGAAAACCCCCGAGGCACAGAGTCTTCAATTAGAGTTTGGGACTTCTGAGGGTGTAGCGACTACGTTAGAATCTCTTGGTTGCACACAGGAGACATTGGCCAGGTGGCAGAAAGATCACAAGCACATTTTCTCAGGTAAGAGTGCTTCATATCAATCCACCAAGATGACATGTTTGTTAATTAGAGGTAGTATCATTCGAAATAATTGGGATGCTTGGCCAGGCTTTTCGAATTCGTGGGTGCAATTTTCGAATGCTCCCCAATCCTACCGCGGACTTTTGGAAGAAAGAAACATACCAAAAAGCTTCTTGGAAAATAACACATCTGATGGAAGTGTTTCAGGATAAACTAACCGAGCTCATTGCATCAGAAGGGTTTACAGAGAAACATGCCATTGTTGAAATTTCGAGGTCGTGGAAGGATATATTGGAACTAAGCGGGAATGCCGGCACAAGCCTTGACGAGACAAATTTGCCGCTTGAAGCTTGCGAGTCAATTCATGACGCTCTAGACAAGCGGACGGAATATCTCAAGACAGAGAGACAAAAAGATGTCTTGAGCGTTATCGTTGCTCACCTTACCACCGTCATGTCCGTACTCGAAGATCAATCATCGCCCTTGAACAACATCGTACTCGCCAATAAAGAAAAGGAGCTTCTCGAATATTACTTTTACCATGTGCGACCGGCGGTTATTGGCAATCTAGATTCGACAGGCAGACCACTTTCGAGAAAGGAAAAGGACTTGCGAAATACCATCTGGATTTCTTTGATTTTTCGAATGCTGTGTTGGCTTTTGATACACGATTTCGACAAGGCTGACGTGAGAGTGGTGCCTACGGATATGAAGGGAAGTAGAATGCCGATTTACATTGGCTAAAGAGGGGGAAGATATGACTTATTGACGATATTAGATTGTTCACCGAAAAGCATTTAGCGTTATGGGAGCGATGTTTTTTGGGCATAATGAGGAGTTTGGAGTTGGAATATCTGATGCATAATACCATTTCAGCGAACTTTTTATCCCGAACATGTTACGCTCGCATCATAACGCAACACTGGGTTTTAGGCGCTGCATAGTTTTGATACTCTCTAGGAATTAGCGTAGTGCATAATTAGACACTTGCTTTCAGGGCCTGGACCAAGGCAGAGCGAGGGGCGTTGTGAAATTTCACAATACTCGAAAAATGCCTACAGGCTACCGTGGCTGTGCTGGCACTCCACGATCGGTGTGTCTAACCACCAACTTGAGAAAGTTGGTTGTTTCCGGCACCTGATGCATTGCCCCAATTGTACAGTGGCTGAGGTAGGGGTCTTGCAGTACCTATCCCTCGTTTTCAAAACTTATTGCCATTCAATTCATTCCTTTTCGCCATCTTCCCCGTTGAAACCCCTCACTATTCCCAAATCACCATGACACCACCTCCGCAACCCCATTCCATCCCCGGCTCCCTCATCTTCGCAACAAGAGACGAACCCACCCACCAACTCGAAAGACCATACAGCCTACGCTACCCCCCTCCCCCCGGCATCGCACGCACAAATGTTAAATATCACCTAGTACAAGATATCCCCATTCATGACCTGCGAACGGCCAATCTTACTTATGAGAAGAATGGTATTGAAGTTAGGAAGTTTGAGAGTTGTTTGGGGTATGAGGATTTTGGGGATGAGGGGGTGGTTGATGGGGTTTTTGTTAGGGAGGTTAGGACGTTTTTGAAGGGGTTGCTGGGGATGGGGAAGGGCGAGGGAGAGGGGGAGGTGTATGTTTTTGATTGGATTGTGAGTTACCCTACTCTTATTTCTCTCTTCTTTTCCTCCTACTATTCAACTCACTCCCCTATCACCACCTCCGACTCCTGAGCCATCCCTTCCATCCAGTCTTCTAAGAGTTTTTGCTGCTCTGTGGTGAGGGTTGCGATAGCATCATCACCTCCCAAATCACTTCACTTACTCACATCATCCAGATCCGTCGTCGCCATCCAGATTTCCCCTTTGCCAAAGACGGACAAAAATATGACGCGCAACCTGTGCCGACTGTCCACATAGATTTCACACCACAGAATATCGTCAAGCGGATCCGTGATTTATTCGGGGAGAAAGCAGAAGCAATGCTAAAACTAGATTACGAAGCCGTCAAGTATCTCCCCCCTCAATTATCCAACTCTCCCTTCATCCTAACACTGATACTGTACCAGTTTCTGGAAACCTCTCAAAAGCCCAGTCCACGATTGGCCCCTAGCAGTTTGCGATCCCAGCACTGTAAATCCAGAGAAGGATCTACTGGAAGTTGATGATGTCGATGCGC
This sequence comes from Hymenotorrendiella dingleyae, assembly GCA_003988905.1. Taxonomy (NCBI): domain Eukaryota; kingdom Fungi; phylum Ascomycota; class Leotiomycetes; order Helotiales; family Helotiaceae; genus Hymenotorrendiella; species Hymenotorrendiella dingleyae. The sequence continues at coordinate 39,368 of QYAP01000239.1, forward strand.
ATAGCGTTCAGGAAGTTTTTAATGCGCATTATAGTGAGGGGTATAAGTGGTATTATGTTAGTCATCAGGAGAAGGATGAGGCGATTGTGATGAGGCAGGTGGAGAAGGGGGTGGGGAAGGGGGTTCCGCATGCTGCTTTTGAGGTTAGGGGAGTGGAGGGGGAGGGGAAGTTGAGGGAGAGTATTGAGGTTAGGGCGTTGGTTTTTTATGGGAGGTGAGGGGGGGGAGGGGGGGTGCGTATAGAGATGAGAGTGATGGTTTTTTGTGGGAGATGAGATGGGGAGAGGAAAGGGGGTGTTGGGGTTTTTGTTTTGTTGTCTACTTATATTTCCTGTTGTATTATTCTCTTTTAACGATTGAGATTGGCATAGTAATTGGTTTATGAGACCCTCTCTCCCATTTTCAATCCCATTGTGCCAGGATGAAGCTCAGAATAGTAGAGAAGTGGGGTCTTTTATTGTGATATTATTTTCCGAGATGCTTTAGATGTGTAAATGAGGATCCCAGCTCGTTCGATTTTCAGCGGGCTGGCAATTACGGCCTAACATGTAGGCGTCACCCACAAAAGCAGAAGGCATAAACTTTTAAATATGTCTCTCTTCTACAAGGGGAGGGCCTCCGATTCGAGTCGTGTAGGATGAGAGGCAAGATAACTAAAGTTGCTTGATGGATTTGGGTGCTTGTGTAATTTGTGCTTTTTTCATTTTACTTGGAAGGATTCGAAGAGAATGCTGTACTTTGAAACAAGATCAGCCATATCTACGATTTGCCAATTTCGCAGGAGGCTTTATTTGGTCTGTGCGATAGTCAGTTTGTTGTCAGGATCATATGAGGAAAGGGAGACTTCCAATCAATATCAACACTGTTAGAATTTGTCTGGTTTGGAATAACCCCAGTTTGGCTTGTTTCTTTGAAGGGTTCTTCAAGAATGAAATGTACTTTAGATTAATATTAGCTTTGAAGAGGTTTGTCTGAGCTCATCTAGAGCCAGTTGATTTTCAGTTCCAACTTCTTTGAAGGGCTCTCTCGAGGATGAGTTACAACTTGAATGGAGATCAGCCATAATCACGATTTACTTGGTTTGAAATACAGTCACTTTGTTCTCAATTCTTTGAGGGGTTCTAAGAGACGTAAAGTATACTTTGAATCTAGATCAGTGTAGTACGGTTTATTTCATTCAAGCTACAGTCAGTCTGATCTTCATTCTTGGACATCTTTGACAAGAATAAGGTCCCTTTTAAATCAGGATCAGCCTAGTACGCCTTCAATAGTTTGAAGTATGGTCAGTTTACTCGCAATTCTTAAGGGGGTTCTTTTGAGAACAGAATTTACTCTGAATTAATATTAGCGTACTAGAGCTCATCTACTTTGAGCTACGGCCGTTGTACACTCAGTTCTTACAAGAATGAGTAACACATTGAAGCCTATTGAGCTAGCTATTCAAAGCAGACAGTCAATTGATTTAGGACAAGCACTTACATGAAAGCATGCATATCTCTCAAAGTTCTTTGGACATACACAAACACTTTCTTCAATGGCCGAGGCCAGTCAGGTGACTTGCAGATTTGATATCGTTGACTGCACCCAGTTGGGAAACGCACGAGCCACTAATTCTACTTCAGATCTATTGTGTTCAAATCGCTCACAAGTTTGTTTGAAACCCTTCTTGCGCAACATATTTTCTTCTTCAACCCCAAGATCTTTTGCCCATACTACTTGCAAACTCCACTCCCTCAGGGGAAATAAACACCTGGTCCGAGCACCACCAAGCGAGGCCGGAGTTAAGCCGGTCGCCATGTCCACCCTCAAAGCTGGGGTCGTGAACCCTTCCATCTCACGATCCAGTGTTCTTGACTTCCTTGACAGAGGATCAATCACCATGGAAAGCGCCCGCGACGCCATGAGACCTGGCCTCAGTGCCATTGCGATCGTGGTCCGCGCAAAGGAAGGACCACGATTCGTATTCCACTACCCCCCGCACCCCTCCGGAAAGTCGATCAAGCGCGAGGCGCGATTTGGCACAGAACTTGATACTGAGCCCGCCGAGCCAGAGATCGAGGGAGAAGAAGACGACAGCGACGACGAGTCAGAGATCGACGACTATTCCGTCCTTCCAGCCCTCGCAAAGATCGATCTCAACGCGGAGCTGGCCGATCTAAAGAAGAAGTCAAAGTCCAAGAAGACTAGTCACGTGGAGATTCTCGAGGGCGACGAGCACTACACTGACGGAAAGGGAGAGCATATTGCACCATGGGACTACCTCTGGGAGTTTCCGACCGCCGATCTTGAGAGCATTCTTACACCAGGACGAGCCTTCAACAAGAAGAAATTCCAGCTATCTCTCGATCCAATGCATTTTGTCACCTATCCGATTCACATCCGCGAAGACGGCTTCTGGAAGAAGAAGCGAGCCAAGAAGTCCAAGAAGGCAAAAAAGGAAACTGAAGCCGGACCAAGCGAAAGCGCAAAGAAGAGTGAATCAGAGGAGGCTGACGAAGGCGCTTCAATGACGATGTTCAATGTGGTATTTATGCTAAACCTCCCGAGGCAAGAGGAAGACGAGCGCATTGATGAGGTCTATGAGCACGTTGTCAAGAAGCTCAATAAGGCTCTTTATCACGCTCAAGCCTCGAGCAACTATGTTTGGAAGGAGGCCGAGATGATCCTGGCAATGAAGGACAAGGCTCGTGAAGAGCGTAAGTTTTCCCTTCAACAATTTGACTGAAGAAGAAATGTACTAATCTTTGCATAGGACGACCAATGAGTTGGCTCTGGAATGAGATCTTAATCAAGTCAACCCTCGCTGCGGCCCTTCGAGATGTCTATGATGGAGTGGCCAACAGCAAGATTGCTACATTGAATTTGGCTAGTACTCCGCCTGTTGACCTTGCCCTGCAAATTCCTGTTCCCTCCTACCTCACTAGCTTTCCGACATACGATGATAGAGCAATGCTTGGTCTTCTACTTTCGTCCGCCAATTATATGGCTGATGAAGAAGGAAATGAAGACTCTCACCACTTGAACAAGCACTTTGCTCTCTTACTCCTCAATGACGAAGAAAAGATCATAGCCGATATCCAGGCAGACAATACTGAGCTTACTGGACCTCTCATCAAGTGTGTCCAACTTTGCAAGCCGAACCTTTCATTCCTTCAAATTGCTCAGGCGCACAGTGTCGAGCTGGGCAGCCTTCTGATTCTCGCCCAACATTTGGTCTATTGGCGCCGAGCTATTGCAATTCCGCCTCTCCATGGCCGCGAAATGTACATTGTCAACCCCAATTGCGACAGTCGCGAACTCCCAACAGCATCTGTAGCATGGAAGAAGGCTTTCCCTTTGGCTCCTCCTTTCCAAAGTTACCTTGCTCATATATCTGCTGCTCCTCGTCCATACAAGACTTTCTCTCCTAGCAAGAACCATCGTCCGACCTACCTCGATATGTTAGCCTGGGCCATGCGTGGCGGATGGGTCACTACTTTGCGCACCTTTGGCTGGATTCTCGTCTGGCCAGAGATTATCTACGAGGTCACCTACCAATTGAAGGCAGCAGCGGTTGAAAAGGCCAAGAACAAGGAGTCCTCTGCAAAGCCCACTGCATCTGGTACCGGCGAGTCTAGCACGAAGACCGAACCAACCACCGAAGAAGCTGCAGAGGCAGCCCGTCTCGCCCGTCTCGCCTCAAAGGCAGCGGCAGAAGCTCAAGAATTCGCAGCCGAGTTCGCCAACCTCCCTCCCCCCGTCGCCACCAAGCAACCCTCCCTCAATAACGCCGCCCACCTCAAGGACCTCGACCCTTTCATCATCAAAGACCCCCACAAGGTTTCGCACGAGGAATCCCTATACATCGCCGCGTACGCCAAGCGTTTCGCCGATCCAAAGACCAAGGAGTGCTGGCTCAAATTCTGCTCTAAATACTTCAACGGCAAGGAGCCTCTCGAGTCCATCGCATTGCAAGAGGGTATGAAGCGCAAGGAGGCTTGGAACATGTTGATGAACTTTCAGGAGATCGTCTTGGTGTGCAAGCACTGGTGATTCTTCCATTTGCCTTGCTACCTTTCTGCCTTGATGGAAGATGAAAGGATGGATAGTGAAAGCGCAATAGCGCCTGTTTTAGATAGATTACAATAGTCAGCTGATACTGACGACAGTCTCACGGCTGATATGGGAAAGGCGTTTTTAAGGGATTTTTATGTGTAGCGTATGATACCCGGTCTGAAATTGAAGAAAATTTTCAAAGTGCATATGCTGCTTTTTGCTGTTGAACTTTCATCAATACCGTGATTAGAGAACATCAGAAAAGGACGAACCCCTTAAAATCCAGTCAGGACAGATTCATAACCGGGTAAGTTGCCGAGAATAACACTTCGCTAAATTCGTCCGCGGATCGCAGGGTAACTTGGCGAGGAGAAGGAATCCCCGGGTAATCCCGCGCGAGTAACGATCGCTATTAGAGTAAATAACTTTAGAAGTCTTATCTATGCGCATTGTTACTTACATTCTGATAGTAAGGAAGCTGCCGTTAAATCCTAATCCAACAATCGAACAAAAATTTCGCGGGGGAAATTTCAACAGGGTAAGCTGCTGAGAATAGCACTCCGCCAAATTCGCAGGGTAACCTGGCGAGGATAACCATTTTAAGGCTACCGCGCGCGAATTTTTAAGTCGTTGCGTTTCTTATATTCTGACTTGGATTTTCATGTACGTAATAGCAAGTAGGGCTGAAAAACTCTGCGAACTTTCATCGGAAATTACAAATTCGGAATTTGCGCAGGGTAACCTGGCGGGGATAAGCATCCTTAGGGTTTCAAATACGAATAATTTAACTTGTTGTATTTGCTTGTATTACTAGGATACTTATGAGAAACAAGTGGCGATGAAGGTAATTTGAATTCTGATTAGTAGTTCGGCGAATTGCATTTTTTCGGATTTGCGCGGAATCGCAGGGTAACCTAGCGGGGATAAGCACCCCCCGTCATCCACTTTCCCCGACGCACGAATGGTTCAAGTTATCTATTATTGCTGGGGTACTGATAGAACATAGGTGGTAATGGAAATGGCATTTTTTCGGATTTGCGCGGAATCGCAGGGTAACCTGGTGGGAATAATGGTTTCCGGGTGGTCGTGTGAAGATGGTTCGAATCGTTATATTTTATCCAGTTTTTATATTCTTTGGGGTTGAGTGGCCATGGGGGGCATTGGAGGTATTATTGGGTGTTTGGAATTACGGTAGATGAGGTGGGATGGGAATTCACTTCAAGTTTTTGAGTGCAAGACTTGGAAGTTTTCCCATCTATTTTCGTTCTCAACTGAATTCTTACAAGTTACAAGTAGCAACTTAATTCTGGTTGAAGCCTGATCAGAGGGCTGGGATATGACTCAACATGAAAGCGTCGAGTGCAGGACCTAAGTCATCTCCGTCCACCATTTTGTCCTGCTGACCTCTCAATTTGGTCGGCTTGCATCCGCGAGGCATCTTATTGCCTTCGGACTGACAGCTCCCTTCCATGTTCTTCTTCGTTGTGTCTGCCGTTACTCTTGTGCGATATTTTCTGACTTTTCTTACGCTTAAGCTCAAGTTCTTTGAGTGCCTTTTCTGAACATTTCATTCCGTATCCATGATCCCCAAATTTCAGCCATCCATATATTCAACTGCCTCTTCATAGACCGAGTAACCACCCACGCTGTTCATAGAGTTCCTTCTACTGATAGAGTCGATTGTCTCCATTTCCCTAAGATCGCTTCTCCCGGTATCAATAAATTCTGGAATGTCAAGTACCTCAATGGAGCCTCAGTGATTTCAGGATCAGAGCGACCAGGACTCGTGAGGAGAACTTTGAAGATGAAATTCGACTTCTGGGCAGTTTCAACCACGGTTGTAAGGTTCTCGACTAGATCGCCAAGACCATGAGCTCGAGGACGATCTTCGTAGAACGATACGCTATCGAGGATACAGTACACTGGCGCAGATTTCAATTGCTGCATGAGGAGTTTTTTGAACAGTTCAAAGAGGATCGTTTGGTCATCTGGCACGAAGCCGGAGCTAATCAGAGAATCAGTATTGCTAGATGATGCCTCTTCAAGAGTTGTGTGCTTGAAAAATGTTGATACAGGATACCGAATGAGTGTTGAACTTACTACCAAACTTTCTTGATCATTTTCGGGTACTTATTTGCTTCAATATGGTCCAGAAGTTGCCCAATTAAATTTCTTAGCATTCCTCTAACATCATCGTTGCTGTTTAGCCCGCAATACCAGTATAAAACAATCCGTGGCGCTTGAGATCGAAGTCCTCGGTTGAGCATTCCGCAATAAACGGAAACGGGTAAGAGAGGTTCGTGTCTTCTATGCTTGGAAGTTCTCCTGGAAGGATGTGTGTCGATTTTGCTGCATAGAATTGTGTAGCTGGGTCATAAGCCACATCGGGGTGACATTTTGTGAGATGGATCTTATTTTAACGATTTCGGACTTACTGTATGGTTGTATTCTCTTTCAGACTGCTGAAAGGATAGTGATGGTAAAGTCATTGTTGAATTACCATTGCCTAGCCACAATGCCAAACATCTCATTCAGACCATGCCAAAATGAAGACGCTGGAAGACTCCCAGAAACTTCTGAAACCAACAGTTCCCAATATATCCACCCTCTGTGGAATTTAGGGCGTCGATATTGGGCTCAGAGCGATAGGAGGTCTCGTAGATACAAGTAATATGAACAGAAATCGCAACACACAAAATTGATAATAGATGCAGTAACATTTTTTGCTGGGTATGATGATGGGACAAGCACAGATGTGAAATTCGCATGACGAAGACGAAGCTCACTAGGAAGTGAACTTCACATCAAAGCTGAGCAGCTGACTTTGGAACTCTTCTCTTTCGACTCTCTGTATTTCTCCACAATTCCGTGGGCTGGGATGATGTTGTTTCCAAACAATGCGAAGGCCTATAAACGTCCACTTCGAAGAAACAACACATCAAGACCCGGGAAGCTTAACTAGGAAGTGGAGACAATGTTCAAAGTACTGTAATATCACAAATAATACTAGCATCTGACATTGAAACAATTGGCCGTTTTGTCTTGAGAGTGTTATTCGATGAAAACGTCAGATAGACGACGTGACCGGTGACTTGGAAATATCTTCTGAGTTTTGTACAGTAGTTGCTGGCAAAGGACCCAGTTTATTTACAGACTTTCTGGCAGTCCGAGTACGTCGAGTAGGTCATTTCCTTCTTGAAGACATGAGGAACACTGGGTGTATCGTTCCTGCCGATGCTTGGCGTCGTCGTGATGCTTTGTAATGATGTTTTGCCGGGAGTGCAAGACATCGATCGAGGTGAAATATTTGAAACATTTTCCACAATTCTTCAGGATGGAATATTCTCAAGTGTCGGATAGAGATTGCCAAGTCGACGCCTTTTGCATATTGCGAACCAACTTTGCCATCCTCTCATGTGGAATCAAAATGTTCTGTTAGCAAGGACTTGGCTACTGTAAACATGGCACTTACGATTACGATATAGTTTGCGCTAGCAGACGTGCCTGCACTGCCGGCGCTGCACTAGTGACGATGCCAAGGCAGGGGACTAAACCTTATAGCAAAGATCGCATTCGGGTTGTTTACGGAAATTATCGAGTTGGAGGTACATTGTTAAGTCTTGTACATTGCATCACCACTTGCAAGGGAATGTTGAAAGATCGAACTGCCGTACGTTTGCTGTCTTCTTTTCGGCCAGCATACCCCTTTAATCGCTTGATTTAGCGAGGGATTTCGCGATCTGTACTGCCGGGATTACAAGAAGAAAGGGGTTCTGGAAGTCCGGATGAACCTGCAAATAATATGAGCGCAAATTATGTCTCCTTTTCTTGTCCCTCAGTAAGTTGAGGATATACTTGACGCCAAGAATATGCGTATTGTATTTGAGAAAGGAGTTCTTGTCATCTGATAATGTAGATATTTTCCAAGGCCGAACCGACATTTCACAGCCCCACGAGTAGGGATAGGCTTCTGGAAGTTTTGGCGGACAGGTCGGATGCGTGTCATCAGGCAGCGGGAAAGGAAATCGCCCTTGGCAGTGACATGCATTGGTCAAGTGGTTCTTCAAACTCACGAACTTCGGCCGTGTGGAAAGCTTCGACCCCATAACTCGGTACGCACAGAGGCCGCGAAATGTGAATGCTGACCACGACCACGTGATCGAACCGCATTTCCCCGCGTTTTTGCGGCCGCTTTGCTTTCGTCGGCCATCCCCAGACTTCATCACTCTGCTTCTCCTCCACAACTTGCCTGTTCCCCGTCATCAAGATCACCCATGAGACATAATACCCCTTTGGCGTCGCGATTCCAGTCTCTTCCGACGAGACAGAGTCTACGGCGTACCGATATCCGAATTACCTTTCCTGGATCCCTTGAATCATTTGCTGTGCACATGCGCCACGAGTTTAAGCCCGCCAACGCGTTGCTGAAGCCATGGGCTTAGTGGGCTTCCAATATTGTTCGCTTGGTACGGATCTTGCCATCCCTCCAAATTCCGTCAGAGGGAAAAGGAAGATCAAGTGATGCAAAATATGAGCTTTGGCTGACAATCTCACGGCAGATTTGGAATCGCTCCCCAGCGCCAGCGCCAGCATTCTCCAACAACCAATGCTCGCCGAGTATCGTACGTGATGAGAAGATGCGAATCGGAACAAGCCCTCCTTTCCATTGGCCACGCACCATAGACACCATTTCGGCATCGGAAGCTTTGTCGTAGGTAAATGTAACGGCGCGGCTCTGCGGCGGAGGGTAGGAATGTCGGTCTGGCAGAGCTTTGCCGATACAGTAGGAAGTTCCAAGGAGAATCGTCGTTGTGATTGAAATCCGAGCTCCCACACCAGGGCATTCCCACCCCAAGATGTCGCTGGCCCCAGCACGGCTACACAACGGAAACAATAAGGAACTTCAGATACTGTTCACCTTCTGGCGCCAGCCCCTAGTTATAGACGGCGAATCCCACCATACGGACTTCTAAAGATGCGTGTCGCCCATGCCACCCAGCACGCTTATGGGGCTCTTGGCGTGATTTACCATTGAACAAATTCCCATGGCCGCGGAACTCTTGAGCTTGGTAATACTAAAATAGAGCTTCATTCCACGCCATGTTACCTGATATGGGTTCTTTTGGAAACAGCAAGGCGCTTGGATACAAAATGATAACTCACAGAGTCACAGCGTTCTCTATACGACAATTGCCTCAATACCCAGCAAGATTGTCTGCACAGTCCAAACATCGTTCTGGTTTTCGTAGGCTGCAGCGGTTTGAAAGCCTTCCGGGACGACCGACATGCCGTACTATCATGATCCAATCAGTATCAAAGTAGTACGGCCAGCTTACATAAAAAGCCCGGTCTACAATAGTAGTCTGATGTAGCACATCATAATCCCCTTACGGTTTCTCTTCGGTTTCCGTTGCGGACTTTGTCAAGGTTGAGCAGCTTAGGCACAATTGCTACACCCTGCAATTGTACTACGGCACATTGCTGCACTACATCACCCCATGCTGTTCCTGCATAGCCTTTCATTGTATTGGCTGTTCGGTAGAGGAACTGCATGCAGCTCGCCCTCGGCTCTTATACCCTTCTAATACCGATTCCTTTCCGAGCAATTCAACATTAGTCCATATTCCTCTGCCATTTCGTGTTTCCTTATTATTGTATTTACCTATATCACTACCAAATATGTTGGCGGAGGTGCCACCGTGCCACGAGTGTGTATCATATAGTACGTTGCTCGCTTTGGACAAATTGGAGGGGTTCCAAGCTACCCTGCGGAGCTTTGCACCAATCCATGCTTTATATTTCAAAGCTGTCCACTTTTCTTTTGGTGGATCTTCGCAATTCCACCCCTGTTGGCCAAACGGCTTTCAGATACCCCTCATCCCCGCTATCCTATAATCCTTGTGCATGTCATTTCTCATCGGTTATCCGTGCTCGATCAAGGCAGCGAGTAAACTTCGATCCGCCGTGAAGTGCCGTGTCTTGGTGATTCCATTTGCCTGTGTCCACGACTCTCGAGTGGCTGGGTAGCAATGGCTGAACCTTAAAGGGTCCCTCCCCTAGTTTGTCACTCAACCTTTGTCACTATATATTTATGGCGTTTAAGTTGTGTACGACGAAGTTCAGTTTAGCGGGATATATCGTTTTGTACAGCCTCCCATCGAAAGGGCTGGAATCTGTGTATTGCTTGGCGCGCTATGAAATACTCCATGTATTCCACCTTCTGCTCTTGGTCAGCACTGCAGTAATGGGACCCCGGCAAGAACTTGTTGCACCTTGCATTTCATCCCTGGCCACTTATCGATGCCTGGTTTTTCAGTGAGGGAAATATCTTAAGCGTATTCTCATTCATGGGGGGATAGTTTAATTTAGGGCCTAGCTCCGTGTGGTGCCATGTCAAGAACCCTCAAGGTTATTCAAGATTAGTTGTGGACTAAGCAAGGCTGTAAATCTGAGATGGAAGCATATAAGGTTGACTGCATTCCCTCTTTGTTTGTTTCCCTCCATCCGCATTCAGGTTCGTACATAATTACCGGCAACTTTCCAGCCGCGGAACATTCATTTGATTTATTCCCTTTCGGACGCCAAAATGCTTACCGCAAGTCTTCTTCTCGCCGTTGCCGGTCTGGCAAGTGCGAACTGCCCTTATATGGACGGCGCACCTGCTATCAAAAATCGAGCAGAGGGTACCGGCGAAACCTTTCTTGACCAGTTCACAGTTGATGACTCTGATTCCTATCTGACATCGGATGTCGGGGGTCCGTTTGCAGATGACAACAGTCTGAAGGCAGGAGAAAGAGGTCCTACCCTCCTCGAGGATTTCATTTTTAGACAGAAAATTCAACACTTTGATCACGAGAGAGTAAGTCGTTCCCACCTCATCGACTCGCTTTCTATTCTGCCACTAACACGACCAAATAGGTCCCCGAGCGTGCTGTCCATGCGAGAGGAGCCGGTGCACACGGAACGTTTACTAGTTATGGTGATTGGAGCAACATCACTGCTGCATCTTTCTTGGGTGCCGCTGGTAAAGAAACTGATGTGTTTGTACGATTTTCAACTGTGGCCGGTAGTAGAGGAAGTGCCGACTCAGCGAGAGATGTGCACGGCTTCGCTACAAGATTTTACACTGACGAGGGCAACTTCGGTATGTTTTCAAATTTACCAACTCGGCGGGACTCGTACTAATGTTGTTATTGCTAGATATTGTGGGCAACAACATCCCGGTATGTTTTATTGCTAAGATTCAACTATTCCCGGCAGTTTATTGCTAGAGTAGTGGAGCAAAAATTCTTCTACCCTCTCAATATACTCCCCGTCCATCAGAGCTCAGCTAACACGAGATTTATCTATAGGTGTTTTTCATTCAAGATGCTATCTTGTTTCCTGATCTTATCCATGCCGTAAAGCCGGCTCCGGATAGGGAGATTCCCCAGGCAGCCACTGCTCATGACTCTGCTTGGGATTTCTTCTCCCAGCAGCCAAGTTGTCTCCACACTTTGTTCTGGGCTATGGCCGGCTTTGGCATTCCAAGGTCTTACAGACACATGGATGGCTTTGGAATTCACACTTTCCGATTTGTGACTGATGACGGTGATTCAAAGTTGGTCAAGTTCCACTGGAAATCAAAGCAAGGAAAGGCTAGTTTGGTCTGGGAAGAGGCTCAGGTCCTCGCCGGCAAGAATGCGGGTACGTATTTACCGAGGGAAAACGCCGACGAGAAGTACGCATTGGCTGACCATGTTGACTAGATTTCCACCGTCAGGATCTGTGGAACGCCATCGCCTCGGGTAATGGCCCTGAGTGGGAGCTTGGTGTGCAAATCGTTGATGAGGCTGACGCCCTTTCTTTCGGCTTTGATCTTCTTGACCCCACCAAAATTCTTCCTGAGGAGCTTGTTCCCGTGACACCCCTTGGTCTCATGCAATTGAACAAGAACCCTCGCAACTATTTCGCCGAGACAGAGCAAGTCATGGTATGGTATTCGCCGTCACCTTCCCAGCAGCATACACTTACATGATTTTAATAGTTCCAACCCGGACACATCGTCCGTGGTATTGACTTTACCGAGGACCCTCTTCTTCAAGGCCGTATCTACTCATACCTCGACACTCAAATTAACCGTCACGGTGGTCCAAACTTTGAGCAGATCCCAATCAACAGACCTCAAGTTGATGTTCACAACAACAACCGTGATGGTGCTGGCCAGAATTTCATCCATCTTAACACCGCTGCCTACTCTCCCAACACACTTAACTCCGGCAGCCCCAAGCAAGCCAACCAGACTGTTGGTAATGGATTCTTCACTGCCCCTGGACGTACCGTTGGGGGCAACCTTGTCCGCGCCGTTTCTTCCACATTCGCCGATGCGTGGTCGCAGCCACGTCTGTTCTACAATTCTCTCATTGATGTGGAGAAGCAGTTCTTGATCAACGCCATCCGCTTCGAGACCTCCCACCTCCAATCAGACATTGTCAAATCCAATGTCCTCATCCAACTCAACCGCGTAAGCAACGACATCGCCAGCCGGGTCGCCGACGCCCTAGGTATGACCGCCCCAGCCGCCGACCCCACCTACTACAACGACAACTCCACCGCCTACATCACTATCTTCAACAACTCCCTCCCCACCATTGCCACCCTCAGCGTCGCCGTCCTCGCCTCCACCGCCAGCGCCGACTCCATCACCCAAGCCGCCTCCATTGCCTCGGCCTTTGCTGCCTCCTCCGTCAGCGTCACCGTGATCGGCGAGAAGCTCGCTCCCGGCATCAACGCAACCTACAGCGCAACCGACGCCTCGACCTACGACGGCATCATCGTCGCCGCGGGCGCTCAATCTCTCTTCGCCGCAAACTCCACCTCCACCTTCTACCCCGCCCAACGCCCAGCTCAAATCCTCAGCGACGCCTACCGATGGGGAAAGCCGGTTGGCGCGGTTGGAGCGGCTGGCTCGGCGCTCACGGCTGCGTCGATCAGTCCTGCGGCTGGTGTTTACTCCGCCGATGATGTTTCTGCTTTTGTCAGCAGTTTCTCTGAGGGCCTGGCCACGTTCAAATTCATCGATCGCTTCCCGGTGGATTTGACGAATAGCACTTATTAGGTGTGGGGTGGTATGGGATTTTCGGTTGTATATATTTTTTGATGAGATTTAGAGTGGGTTAGAGGGGATAGAGGAGTCTTGATTATTAATAGAAGGTTGAAAATTTATGTACTGTATATCCAACATCTTTTTCAACGTTACTCTGGCTGCCTTCATTCTTTGGTGTGGTTTCTTTCTTGTGTTTGTGTTTTGCACACCGTGAAACTTTGGCAACTCCATGTCTCATTTCATTTCATTTTTTCCCCGGAATATCATATTCCTGGCTGGAACTTGACCGTCTTCTGCGACAGTTTGGTTTCGCGGATACAAGTGCTTATTGTGGTAGACTGAATTCTCTGGTCTACCACCTGAATATTGATGGTGGAGATTTTGAGGCTTCTGATTTTGCTGTTTTGCTGTGCGCGTTTATGATTGAATCCTATCTACTTTGTTTCCTTTTTGTATTGGACTTCAACATGTCGCTCTACTGCATAGACCCTTCCCTGTTCTATCACACACAGTCTTGCTTTGGTGAGCAACACGACCGCGCTTCATATCTCGCCATGGGTTTTGTTTGTTGTTCTTTGGTTCCGTGATACTCGACTAAAATCACCTCAGGCAATTCCTACTCGTGTTGCCAGAAAGACTGTTTAACGGTATGTGCACGCTCGTGATTATGGATATGACTATGGTCTGATCTGATCTATTTAGCTTTCATGTCGTTGTTCCTTTTTTCTGTGCATTGACTTCTTTTTGTGGATTGGGCTTCTTTCTGGGGTGTCGGGGGAGGGAATCAGGTTTTATATGGGGTGGGTGGAGTTGATCGTCGGGTAGGGTAGATGTGGACTTTCGGGTGTGGAGTTCGGGAGTTGGGTGGGATGAACTGGGGATGATTGCAAATGCGCGAGATGATGTGGTTTAGGGTTTTTGATGAATTTTTGAATTGAATACCCTGCCGCAGGGGGTGAAGTTGAACTCGATGCCAGTCGCTTTAGACACGCACACCAGGGGTGTTTCTAGGAATCCGGCCGTGCGATGGCTGATCCCGAGGCGCAGCCGGGGGAGTATATCCTCACACTTCAAAGGTACGTACTTCCCAGAATTCGGGTTAACCGCTCTCCTCAACCACCCTTAGAAGAGGCCAACCACTTCCGGGTAACCTCTCTTCTTCCTGGGTAACCTAGGGCTTTCCGGGTAACCACAGTTGGGGTTAGGGTTAGTCCGGGGGTTTGGGGGGCGGTGGGAGCCCCCCTCTTAGGGAGTATTTTGAAAATGTTCCGGGCGTATTATTCGAATTATCAAAGATTTGGCTTCTTTCTATTAAAAGCTGGCGTTGCGCAGGTGGGTTTGTGGAGTTAGATGAGCGACCAGCATCGAGTTCAACTTGCACCCCTGCGGTAGGGTATTCAATTCAAAAATTCCGTGTAGGAAAGGAGTTTTCACTCCGCGTGCGATTCGCGATGATCAGATGCTAGTACGAAGTGCGTTCGTTGTTGCGTCTCTTTTCTTAATCCGCTCTGCAATCCCACTTCCAAAGATTTCTTTTATTTCCCCCCCACAGATCTAGGGTCATACTTTTCATGATGTAGTTTGCATATCAGTATTTTTTACTTACACTGCTTCGAGGCGCTCTTGTTCTCTGATTTCTCTCGATTCAAAGTCAACGACCCCCGCGTTGACGTTCGCCCACTGCAGGAGTTTTCCCAGAGGCGTAGGGGTACGATTATGCACGAAGATATTGAGCAAGTCCACTGTATTGGAAATCTCGAGTCCACTGTACTGTAAATAATTTCCTTGAGAGAGGGTCGGCACAAAATCTCTCGTCGACATCAACGCTTCTAGGTGCCACAGGTGGCACGCTCCCCCTCCAAAGCCCGATAACCACCCCAACTTAAAACTCATATTCCACACGCCACAACGGTCGCATCGGAACCGCAATATGCTCAAATTGTCGCTCTGAATGCACGGAATATTTCCTGATAAATTTTAGCTCTGAAATATATAATATAAATTTATCGGGGGGTAGATGGGTAGATTTATAAATAAAAAAGTTTTGAGGGGTAGATTAATAAATAACCGTATTTTTAAACCATATCTCTTGAATATATTTTAATGCTGCAACTTTTCTCTCTCTTACCTATAGCGGTTTTATACCTACTACCTAACTAAGGACCTACTCGTCGGCGTTGAATCATATGACACTTGCATTCCTCTTGTCTCGCTTAAGTAAGGGTATTATAGCGTGCGCGATTAGTTTAGGTTTTGGCGAATTCTGGTATGCGCGCGCGTTTTTAAACCTAAGTATTAAAACTAAGATATCTTAGTTAAATGTAGATCAAATTATATAAAAAATATATTAAAAAATCTATTAAAAATCATTCTTCTTAGAAATCAAAAAATTATTTAATTCTATTTTATGATTATTAAATTATAATAAAAAGAGTAAAAGAAATAAAAATCGATTAAAAATATTAAGATTACTTTTCATAACCTTATTAAAAAGTCGAAATTAAGTCTTATTATTTAAATATTAATATTTTCGGAAAAAAAAAGCTAAAATATATAATAAAGCTTATTATTCTTAAATATATTCTAAGAATATAAAAATAATAGATAATTATTTTTAAAAATAGATTAAATAATATAATTTTAATAATATATATATAAAATATATGAACTTAAATTAATCGTATATTTTATAATAGATAATCTTAGAATAAACTTTCTTTTTTAATTCTTTTTATTTTTATATATTTTTTAAATATTTCTTTTTTCTAATATTTTTAATAAAATATTATTTATTATTATTTTATATTATATTAAGAATTTAACTCTTATATTTCTATTCGGTTTTTAAAATAATAATAATATTTAATAACGGTTTTTCTTAATAATAATAAGCTTTTTCGAATTATAATAAAAGTTTCATAAGGGTTATAATTAAAGATAAAATATTTAAATAAAATATATTCTAAAAATATATAATTCCCCTTTATTTATATAATTCTTATATCGATAATAAAAAATATTAAAACTCTTAAAAAATATATTTCTAATCTCGGTTATATAAGCGAGAATAAGCGAAAATAGATTCCCGTTAAGAATATAAAATAAATTAATATTTTATATAGATTATATATAACGTGGTTGTACACCGAGCCGATCAGGACACCGAGCCGATCACTTTTTCCTATTTTACTACCCACTATCTTTGACACGTATTTTCTCAA